>JANIJG010009824.1:65961-81304 GCA_024611175.1 Megaceryle torquata
GTCAACTACACCACTCAGCTTGGAGTTATCAGCAAACTTGCTGAGGTTGCACTCAATCCCCCTGTCCACGTCACCAACAAAACTCTTCAACAACACCCATCCAAATACTGACCCTTGAGGAATGCCACTTGTCAGTGATCTCTACTCAGGCATCGAGCTGTTGACCACGACTCTGAGTGCACACATCCAGCCAATTACTTATCCACTGAGTGGTTGATCCATCAAATCCACATCTCTCCAACTTAAAGACAAGGATGTTACGCAAAACAGTCTTGAATTCATCCAAGGCAGCACATACCTACACCTCAACATTTGGCCACTTTTGAAACTGCATGTTCAGAGCCATGCTGAAAGGGGAGTGTTGGGAAACGAGGAATGGATCATCTTCATCAGAGCAGCTAGGATCCACTCCAAACACCACACAGACCACAGACAGCATGGGGCTCTTCTGCTAAGTGTAAATTGCACTATAAACAGAGTATACATACCTGAATTAAAGAAGAGAAGGAGGGCATCAGCCAAATCATCTTCACAGCTACACTGATGTCTCTCTGAGACAGATCTCGTCTCATATATGAGCAAAGCTCCCCCGATAAAATCATCACGATCCAAACTCTTGCTATATTCCGAGAAAAAATATTAAATTCAAACTCTTGCTATATTCTGAGAAGAATCCCAAGTCCAAAGTCAAATACCACAAACCCAGGGGGGAATCATCCAGCTGAACAAAATCCAACCTTAGCCGTCAATACCATGGTATCAGAACTTATGCAGCAGTCTAACATGTACCAGCTTATCCAACCTTGGAGAGCAAAGAGTCTCTTTTAAATAATCCTTATGCTAATTGTTGGGCTTGGTTATGTTGTTCTAAAAAGACCAAAAAAAAGCCTTAAGAAAATACTACTGGGAAGATGAAAAACAACAGGCTGCACTAAACAGAAGTGCAGATGTTATACCAAAGCTTAAGAAAGCCCCCAACTGCACTCAAATCACTAGGATTCTACTCACTAATAAATGCAGATCACATTTCAAATGTGAAGACAATCACAGGATGGTGGGGGTTGGAAGGGAGCTCTGGAGATGATCGAGTCCAAGCCCCCTGCCCCAGCAGGGTCACCCAGGGCAGCCCACGCAGCAACAGAGCCAGGTGGGGTTGGAAAGGCTCCAGAGAAGGAGACTCCACAGCCTCTCTGGGCAGCCCCTTCCAGGCTCTGTCACTCTCACAGTCAGGAAATGTCTCTTCCTGTTTGAGGTGAAACTTCCTGTGGTCCAGTTTGTGACTGCTGCTCCTCATCCTACCACTGGGCACCACTGACAAGAGCCTGGCCCCTTCCACTTGCCCCCCACCCTGCAGAGATTTGTATCCATTCATCAGCTCCCCTCTCAGGCTTCTCCTCTCCAGGCTCAACAGCCCCAGGGCTCTCAGCCTTTCCTCACCACAGAGATGTTCCAGTCCCTTCAGCATCCTCGGAGCCTCCCTTGGACTCTCTCCAGTATTTCTCTTGTCATCAAAGTTTTAATGAAATCTCATCCACTTCTACTTTTTTTTTTTTCTTCAGAAGAAAACCCAGCTAATTCATCTTACTCATAAAGTATAACAAGTTCTAGACCATGCAGTCAGTTTACTGAATTCAGGTCATGGAGTAACTGACTCTTCATTTCACTTGCCTTCATTTTAGTCACTGGTGTCGAGACTGGCAACTCAACCATCAGTGTTGAAGAGTTATTTCTGGAGGATTTCTGGATTGAAGAATAAACCAGGGTATTGAAATGGTAATATCTGAGGGGTTTTTTAAACAAGCACCCCCCCAAAAAAAAAGAAACCCCTCAAAACATTAGTTATCTAATCTCACAAGCCGGGCAGGCTCTATAAACACAGAGTTCATGGGAATTCAGCAGTTCCCCTTCCTGGCGTTCTCTGACAAATAACTGAAAATGAGGCGGCAGCACGTTGTGCTATTTTAAGATAATGGCATCATTAAGGGTAAAATACAAGCAGTTATTTTAAAACACAGCAGTGCAGCTGAACCGCAGCAAGGCTGGGCTTGCAGGCCGAGCCTTGACTCTGAAGCCAGGAACTTGCAATCAAGTCAACGCCAAAAGGGTGAAACTGAAGACAGCAAAGGCTTGGCCGGCTACTCGAAGTGTATTATGAGTTTTTTTACCCAAAGTCCAGCTGGGGCTCCAGCATCCAGAGCAAGCCCGGAGCTGCTGGGGCACCAGCGGGTGGGATCTGCTCTTTGCGGACATCCAGAGGCCGTTACGCGGCCCCCGCTGTCGCGATACGACAGGGAGGAGGACGCTGCCCGAGTGCCAGCGTCACACCGAGCCGTGACACACAAGGCGTCCTAGGAAATAAACGGGGAGGTTTCGAGTTCTCTCACCTGGCAGGAGCAGTGGCCGGCAGAAGAGGCGGCACGGGGAGCGCTGAGGGCGGCTCTGCCCGCGCTCCCGCTATCTGCTCGCTGCCGGCGGCCTCTGCCGTGACTCCATCGCCCAGCAATGGCGACCACCCCGCCAACGCGGGGCCGAGACCCGGCGGGAACAGACCCTACAACTTCCCGGGAGCGGCCCGCAGGAAGCACCGCGGGGACAAGCGGAGGTCAGGAGAGCTCCCGGGGGAGACGGCGACATGGGGGCACCGCCGGCTCGTGCCAGGCACCGCGTACAACCGGCGCGCACGCAGACAGACAGACAGACGCACGGACACGCACACACAGACAGCCCCCCCCCCCCCCCCCCCCCCCCCATTTATTATGCCTAAGGCATAAAAACTACTCTGGAAGTAGAAGCTTGAATAATAATAACGTAAGCATTTAGAAGTGCTTTGATTAATTACATCACCCGTTTGAAATTTGGGGTAAAAGAAAAATTCTAGGTGTGTTCTAGTGGGCATTTAAAATAGTTCTGTATCTTTGGTGCAGTACTGCATTGGAGGCTTTCTGCCTGGGTCACGTCCATGGGGATAGAGGGATTATTTTGAGTGAATACTTCCCCCTTTCACTATTGCTCTTACAATTCATCAGATAATTTTTTTTTTTTAATGGACTGACCTAAAGTTGTGTTTGTTCAACTCCTGGCTACCCTACAGAAGCTGACAGTTGCAAATACCCCTTTGTTTTGAATATTGGCATTCCAATGACAGAACAAGGGAGGAAAATGTCAATTCATAAACTTTGCAACAGAGTTTGGAACAAGATTCAAAGTTAAGGATGCAATATTTGATAGTTAATAAATATTGTGTAGTGCTGCCTTGCTGTTGAATATGGATGTCTGTGCTGGCTAATGAGCTGCTTGTCTCCCTCACTGTGGTGCACAGTTAAGGGTGTTAAAGGTGAAAATGAACTCATGGCTGTTCTTTAAAGCTTAGTGCATCTAGAGCAGGCTCAAAAGGAAGTTTGATGTCTGTGCAGAGTGGGAGGGCTATTCTTATTTTAAAAACATATTCTTATTATTACTGCTGGAAAGCTCAAGTATGAGCTGAACAGGTCCAGATGAAGATTCCAGGTGCAGAACAAGGCATTTCAGATGCTGTGTGCAGGCACTAAGGCTCTTCCTTCTGTGCTGGCTGGAGGTGTGAGCTGCTGAGAGCAGAAATGGCTGCAGTCATTAAGTAAATGCTTTCATCTTACTTGGTATGTGGAGCACCAGCAAAGACCAGCAGAGTTTTGTCATAAATAAAGTTGTAACCATGTATTTCATATGTAGCTTGTGAAGTCTAGAACTTGGACTGTGCTTTTTCTTGTGTTTCTCAGCTTATGTTGGTGTTTGTGTTGGTAAGTTTAGTTTACGGTTGTTTGCTTTGTTGTTTGATTTGAAAGAGTTTGGTTTACAGGCCTGAACCTTTGGCAGTATCCTAAAGCAGAGGTGCTCAGAGAGGATCTATGTAATCCAAGCTATATAGTATTTCCCTGTGTCTGCTGACTCGGGGCTGGGACCAGGCTACCTTAGGAAGAGAAAACGATTTTTTCGCTAAATGTTCCATTGATTTTCTTGGAGACTGTTTGCACTGGTGATTTCCTTTAGTGTTTTTTTTTTTTACTATTTTCTTTTTTTTTTTTTTAAATGGCAGACAGGGCACCTATGACAAAATATCCTTGTTCATGAGGCGGTCACAAGGAGAAAAGCAAAGTGTGTTCGTGTGGCATTGAATGAACTTGGAGAGAAAAGAACTGCAGGGGAGTTCTGCCGTGCCTTTGTGTTACAGGGATCAGAGGCTGACAAAGGGAAGGTGGATGTGGAGAAACATTAATGAATAAAATGTCACCTATGAAAGTCATCCTGGTCTTCCTGCTCTGTATCAAAGAAGCCACAGGAGAGTTGGATGGATAGCAAATGCTCTTGTTAAGTGGAGTTGGGGAATGGAGGTTTTTTTCCTGGCCTTTTAGTTATACACAAGAGACAAAGTGGTATTGTTGCCACTAACATGA
Organism: Megaceryle torquata; assembly: GCA_024611175.1. Taxonomy (NCBI): domain Eukaryota; kingdom Metazoa; phylum Chordata; class Aves; order Coraciiformes; family Cerylidae; genus Megaceryle; species Megaceryle torquata. Next base: position 70,392 of record JANIJG010009824.1, read on the forward strand.
GAGCACGGTGTGTTTGGGTTTTTTTCACCATATTCTTTTTCCAGTGAGACTGCACCTATCTGCAACTCTGGCCCATTCTTACATTTTGTTTTGAACTTAAAATTGTCTCTTCCTTGCCCGGGCCTGCTCTTGCCATCCTTTTATTACAAACTACTTGAATTAGATATCCTGTGAATGGAGAATTCAAAAGACTTAGTGTATTTCTTTGAGATATCCGTCCTATTTATACTTACCATCACTCTTACTGGTTTGTTTTGGTATTTTTTTTTCCTTGTTTAAGGGCATTAGCTGTAGGTATAAACATCAACAACAGACTTTTTCCATCCTGAGCTAGTGTGGGACTGTTCTTGGTTGACCCCTCAATGCTGAGTTTTAATTAACTTGAACAACGGGGCTTCTAAACTTGGACAGTCTCACATTAAAATAACACATTGTTCACTGCCTTTAGCTCTCTGGCTCTTTTGTGCTACGTAGATGAAGGCAAAATGCTGTCCTACACATAACACATGCCAAGAAGATGAAAAAACAAATCTCTGGTTACAGATGTTAATCACGATACTTAATGCTCTACTGGAAAGCACAATGCTGATGGGCTGGATAAGAACCCACCACTACCGATTGTCCTCTTTGCACACAGGGATGAATGTGCGTGCCAGGTAATTAATGTCAGTGGAGTGACTCCAGGTTTATACTGATGTTACTGAGTGAAAAACCATGCCCTTGATCATGTTTGAAGTCTGGCAAACTAAAAACTTTTCTCACCGAGTGCAGTTACAACATTTGAAGTAAAATCATAAAGCTTTATTACCCCTGCTGTTTTCACTGCCCCATCCTCACAGGTTTCTAGGGACCTGAGGGGGCCCCTTTCATCTTCTAATTGAGGTAAAGGGGGATACTTTTTCTGCTGAATTCTGGTTTTGCTTGCTTAAAAGCTCTTCCTTCAGGCAAAAAGTCTGTGCAATACTCTATTAACACCAAGTGGCAGGGTTTTTCTTCCCTCTTCACTTAGGTGAAATCACAGAAAAAAAGGGAATAAGCTACTTCTGTAAAACTCTGGAAGTGGATGATAACTTTCCAATTTTCATCTAAGCATATAATGCACATATGAATTTCAGAAAAGTTGGTATTTCTTTAAGTTGCAGATCACATAATACAGGAGGAAATATTTGGAAGAGACTGAGTTAAATCAATCTTTGAAATTTTTGTGGTGTGCACCAAGTCTGCTTTTACTCCCTTTGTGAATCTTCCCTCTACCCTTTGGGATTTACATGCCTTGCAGAGAATGTGGAATGGACTTAACTACTTCTGGATAAATTTTCTTTTTGCTCTAAAAGTCTTTGCTGTTCATTAAAAGGATGCTGTACTTGAACAGTTAAATTTCTGCATCTTTATATTAAACACAACTTCGTTGTCTGCATTTATGCAACCTTGGGCCATCAGCAGTTGGGGAGGAACTTCTCCCTTCCCGCACACCCTCCCTCTGAAGCAACCTCTCTGCACTGTTCAGGCAGATGGATGGTGGAGGCTCAGCCTTGCTGTGTGCTGTCAGCTTGACAAGAGTCAAGGAAAGTGAGTTCTGGAGCCCTAGGCCATCCCCAGGGAGCGGATTGCATCGCGCCCTCGCGTATACATCTGTTTTTCTCCACTGCTGTGTCTCAGGGCATTAGCAGAGAATCTAAGCAATTTTAGTTATTCCCAGGAGATATCTCTACTTTTCCTTTTAGCAGACAAAATGCTTCATTTTTCCTAAAACCCTGAAGCGTTGCAGACTTGAATTTACAGAAATTAGTTTCTTAAACTGAAATTAGTTTAAGTCCATGAATTTTGCAGAACTTGAGGAAGCCATAATGCATAAATAAAAGAGCAGTTGAAAGAGGTTGAATGTACAGGACCAGCGAGCAGGTTTGCTGTGGAATTGTTCAGGGCCGATCTTTTTGAAATGGAATAATTTAGCAGCACATAATGCATTCGTATTCAAAGTGCCATGCACGTGTTCCAAGTTGCTCCCTGCCAAACCTCTTTGCATTTCTTTGGGAAAGCAAGGCAAAATCTTCCAGTGTTATGGATGGGGGAATTGCATTGCAAAGTGACTAATTTAAAGCAGAAAGGAGCATCTGTACCAGAGACAGTACTAGCATAGGAAACCTCATGGATCTCTGCTTAAATTTCCTGAAACCAGGCCCAACCCCAAGAGATGCTGGGCGTCCTGTCTCGAATTTTCTTGCAACCCCTATTGTTGATATAAATGAATTTTGCATCGGGCACAAATGTTCATGTGAAATAATGCGTGGAACAGTTTGAACTGCGTTGAAATGCATTTGAATTGGTTTGTGGGTTTTAAACTTGTATTGCTGGAGATGCACAAGTGATTTGTGCCTGTGTACAAGGGAGTTTTTACACGTATACCTTTTTGGAAGTCACCTCGGGTAACACTTGTATTAAGCAGCAGCTTGACTTTGCAGCGCCGATTCTGAAAGATGTCTGTATTTTCTGGCAATTTTAAATGCCTTGAAGACTTATCAATGCTATTTATAAAGGAAAGGAAGATAGAAGCACTGTGTATGCCAAGCCTGAAGTAGTAATCAAAAAAATATGTAGCTGTAGCAAGGGTTGCTTTCCTATATATTTTTTTTTTTGCAGTATAGCATTGGATTGTAAATGTAAATAAGTGCCTCTTTCTAATTTACAATGTTTTGCTCTTTAATAGTAAGACTGTTAATGCCAAGCACATGATGTGAATGCTCCATTGTTCTTTGCTGTTGCAGTCACGTAGGCTTTCGCGGACACCACCCCGGTTCCTTTACCCTGAAAAGAGTAAGACGCACTGTAAATACAAACAGTGGAGTCTTCTACAAGTACAAGAAATTCTGGCTAGTGCACAAAGCGCTCTGCAGCAACAGAGACTGCCCTTTGGCTTTGCAAGGAAGGGCACTTTTCCTGAGGATGCTACTTCTAGTCCATCTCTTAATGAAAGAGATGGAACAGCAAATTAAAGAGATGCTTTAAATGGAAGAGATGCTACAGGAGCTTTAGCTGTAGTTCTGCTTCGAAGGACTATCTCTCTTTCTTGGTCTTTCATAGTTGAAGCTCTGGCTCATCCTTCCTTGCGTGCTTCTGGTGAAGCTTAACCAAAACTGCCTCCTAATTTTTCACATTAATTTGAAGCAGTCTCTTCCAGGAACTGAACTTAGTAAGGGTCCACTCTGCACGTGTAGGATGTTTTTCCATTTTCCTTCTATGTGCCTAAAATTGTTTGTATCCTGTGCACAAGAGAGCAATGGCAGACTGCTCACCCTGTGATGAGCACTGCGCATCGTTTAAGGTTTTAGCAGCCAGGACCTGCTTTTGTATTTTCTGGTTGCAGTGAAGCAAACTAAACATCCATAAATGCAATTAAGAAAGCTGGTAGTGGGGCGGGTCACTGAATGAGGCTGGGGGGGTAGCGCAGAGGAGATGGGGGGGTGTGCAGACATTTGACAGTTGGCAAATAGTACAGGTCAAGCCTCGGGCGTTCATCGTAAGCTAGTGGTTTTCTATTGCCTAAACACAGGAAATAAGCCAAGGACTGGGTTTGGTTTAGGTTTTTGTTGGGTTTTTTTTAGGGTGATATTGTAGTGCTGAGCCTTTTCAAATACCTGAACAATAAAAAGATCTTAGTGCTCTGATCTTGTAACACTGTCTTCATAACGAGACTGAAGATCTCCAGTTGTGTACTGCAGATTGTTGGATTCGTTTACTTTTACTGCCTGTTCTGCTCTTCACCATACTTGTGTTCTGTTCCCAAGCTTTTTCATGATAATTTTTATGATCCAGAAGTGTCGTGCCATGTTTGGTTCTCTTCAGCATCGCAGCCTTCCCTCGCACCGCTCTCCCTGCCTACATCCCCTTGCTCCTTGTCTTCACTGAGCATCCTCTCTGCTTTTTCTGCTTTCCAAACTAATTTCTTCTGTGCTTTTTTGCACAGTGACTTCCATTGATTAACTAATCCAGACTGCAAATAGAAATCAGTGGGGGTTTTTTGGGTGTCTTGCTTATGCACAAAATTCTATTGGAGAGAATGCAACATCTGTGCAGTTCTTCGTGAGTTCTCTTGTAATGCTAGAACAGAGGGACATCCAAGAAATTTGGGAGGTAGTGTATTTAAAATTGATAAAAAAGAGCACACATCTTACTTGTGCCATTCTGTCTTGAGGCATTTCAGGAAAATAACTTAGTAGGCTTGGCAAAAGATTAGACATTTGCTTGAAAATCCACAGTTAAATTATGTAGGATGAAGTTCTAGAAGAGATATAAAGCTGCCTGCTTTAGGCCATCAGCCAGCCATTCATTGCCTGGGGTTAGGCACTGCCTGCCTCCCCAGGAGCCTTGTTACTGCATATAATGATCTGCTGCTGGTTGCTTGTTCTGTCCCCTGTAGCCAGCCTCCTGTTGGAGGCTGAGTACTGGACAAGCTGCTCCATTGTTTTAATCCAATATGTTACTCTTACTTTCGTTTACCTAAGTACACCAATTAATTGGTCATCAAGTTGCTCAGGCTTTTCATTAATGGGGAACGTGAGTGATTTACAACCCAGGGGAATAATATATCAGATGAACAGCAGAGTTTGGTCTCTGAAAGACTCAGTGTGGTTATGCTACTTGCATAGCAAAGAGCCACGCTGCAGACATTGGTATTCAAGGAATGCTGCCCAAAGGGAATTTTTAAAAAATAACTGTGGCGTTTTATCCTTTTCTTCCCCTCTTTCCTTAGCACTCTGCTTAGGTGATGATTTTGACAGAGACGCACGCAGCACAGGGCTCCCTCCCCCTTCTCCGCGCACTTAGGCTCATTGTTGCTGCAGCAAAGGGAGGCTGTTGCTATGAAAAGGAGGAAGGTTACTAGATCGCAGCCCTCATAAATATCAGATGAAACCAGCAGGAAGGAATTTAGGTTGGGAGTAAATGACACAAAGCCCTGTGTTGGTTTTACACGTGTGGGGGAAAACCTAAACAATCAATCTTTCTGTGCTGACAATTGAATATTTCTTCCCTTTGCTTTACTACAGTATTTCTGTTTCTATGGCAACCAGGGATTTTTACAGGCTGGCAAACTCTCCCACAGCAAACCCAGGGAAACAGGTGTTGGCCAAGGCATTTAGTTTTGGCAGGGATGCTCCAGCTATAGTCTCCAGAGGAGGGTTTGATCCCAAGTCTATAGGATGTTCTCGTGCACGATGCTCTGCCATTGCATCCCCACGGTTAGTGCAGTGTCTGTTAAGGATCTAGGCTGAAAATTGAAACCAGGTTATCAGGACTCCAGTTTTAGAGTATATGGTAAACATATAGAAGGGCTCAGGAGGCCACGACTTGCCTTTCATGCACACAGGTTTGTGGTGGTGTAGTATTTTAAGGTATTGGTTTTGCTTTTGCATTAAGAGTGAGTCACTGTGGTCTCGGACTCTTCCATTAATAATCCTCCAGATTGTTCTAAGTTGTTTCTAATAAGCTGCAGGTAATAACCCAGCACACATTATTTTTGGATGCTAAGGTGTGTAAAAATTAGACTTGATAACTTAGATCCATGAGTTGCCACAGGACTAAACAGCTAGGGACAAGTAAAGTCAGAACAGTGCTTTTCTGGTTTTTATGTATCTCCTGTTACGAAAGGAGAATGGTAAGCTTTGCTTTGTTCTGTCTCTGGAGGCAGCCGACGAGTTGTCTTGCTGACAGTTGTACCAAGGGGAGAGGGAAAACTCTCTGTAAGGGTGACTTTGTCAGCACTTGGATGGGTGTAGTGGTCCCAGCAGTTCTGGGCTGACCGTGGGGAGAGGTGCTGTCAGCTTGGCTTCCCTTTTCCATCCTGCTCTAGTGGGCTCAGGATCAGAGCTGTGTCCTGACAGCTGCTTTTACTGTGAGATTGGGCAAAGGGGAATGAATGTCTTTACACTATCAAACCAGGTCTTGGAACTTGAGTCACAGGACTTCAGGGTTTCTTTGCCTTTGTGGAGAAGGGCTCATACACGGCCGCAAACTACCAGTTGTGGGTTGGTAAGCACTTACACTCCACAGCATTTCCTTAGTGCTGGATACATTGCTGAATGATGGGAAGAGGAAGAAAAGGGTTGTCTTGCCAAGTGCGTCCCTTTCCTCAGTAGAAATGAAGAAGGTGTAGCTTAGTCACTGAAGGAAGCAGTTGTTTTGGTACAAAATGGTATCCTTTGTTTTCTTGCTGAGGAAAGAAGGTAAAATAAACCAAGGGGAGATAAAAATAGATTGTGTTCCTCTCAGCACAGCATTTGGTAACATGAATATTTGAAGTGTGAATAATGAATAGTAAAACTTGTAATATTAAGGAGAAGCAGCCACTGGGCAGCAGCATGGACTTGCCTCCTCCCATGTGCTGCCCAGTCTAATGGGGTTTTGTAAGAGGCAGGTGAAAGGAAGGAATATGGATTCTTAGGAAAGCGCTCAAATTCTTAACATATATCCAAGTCTCTTCAGACTTGTTCTAGGACTGTAACTGAATATCAGACAGCTATGCTGTGGCAGGAGTGAAAATGTTCTGAACAACCCTAATTGCTGAATTTGAATATATCTATTTCTGCTCCTGGGTAGAGTATAAAGGTGGAGGCTGGAGGCCACTGTTGTTTCTGTATTTGTTTTGTATTTGAGGTGTTTTGTGGTGTGTGGGGTTTGTTGTTGTTGTTTATCTTTTGGTTTGTGTTTTTTTGTGTGTGTGTTGGTGTGTTTTGGTTTTCTTGTTTGCTTTTTTGTTTTTCGTTTTTTTTTTTTTTTTGTTGTTGTTGTTGATGTTGTTTTTTATTTGGTTTGGGGGTTTTTTGAAATATATTGAAATTGGAGCTTTAAGGTGAGATGTGTTGTTCTGTTCCTTCTGTGTTAGTATCTGATTGACAGAGCAAAAATTTAAGAGGTCTGAAACAACCCAACTGTAAATGAGCTTTCATGGACAAGCCTATATAACTGAGGTCTTTATTCAGCCCCTGGTGCAATACTTCTGTCTTAGCACTGTTCCTGTTTTGAGTAGTTTGTATGTTCTGCAGGTCACACTCAGGAAGTATCCATCTGCAAATGATCCCTTAAAAGCAGCGTGTGTCTCTTTAGTGTGTGTGGAAGCAGTATTAATTTCTGCTGGGCCTGGAGGGCTCCTCTGGGTGAAGTGGCAGGGTAAAAACCATGGAGCTGGAAGCTGAGTCCTTTCAAGCAGAGATGATTTGATAATGATCCTTCTGGATGTCCTCACTCTGCTTGGACCACCGAGACAAGGATGAGAACAGAGGGGATGGATGTGGTGCTTCTCTGAAACAAATCCACGTGCCAGTTGAACACATCAGTAGGGCCTTTGATTTCTTCCTCCTGAGTAGAAAAGAGATAGATTGAGGTGCTGTGTCAGCCCCTTATCCTCCTCTTCCAGTCACAACTGTAAAGAAATGTTCTTTTGCTCCTTGTGCCCCTGCAGAGATTAGAGAGCCCCAGAGTTAACCCAGTTTGAGTGCTCCGAGTTGCAGGAGGATTCAGTGCTTGTTTTTGCTGACAGAACCTTGAATCAAGGATGTAATCACTTGTTGTCTCATTCAGCCATCTGCACAGGGAGGTACTGGGGCGTTACTAGCACTGGAAACATTTTCAAGTGATTGGAAAATTAAAGCTGGAAGTTCAGCAAGGTATTTTCAGGCTCAGCCCCAACACAAGATTAAGTCTGTCTAATCTTTATAGGAGCAGCTGTTCTTTTTTTATTATTTTTTGTTTGTTTATTTTTAAGTCCTATGTTGGAGTCCCATTAGCTTTCCCAGACGAACTGGTCCCATAGCTTGCCTTCATTACTTTTAACAAGAGATTTGTAAACATCTCCCCCCCAACCTCTGCTGTCATTTTCCACACTCGGAGTAGCTCTAGATGCTGTCTGAGTTTTCAGCTTGGTGCTAGAAAACGTCTGATTTTGAGGTGTCTGTTTCATTTGGAATTTCTGAATGGCTGTTGGGAATGGCTGTATTTACAATACAAACTAAACAACAAAACAGGGCATCTCTAAAATGAAACAGCTTCAGAAAGAGTTTATCAGGCCCCCTGACAAGACAGTGTTGAAGGCGTCACTGGAGCCTAGATATCAAACCTCTGTTACTCCTTGAATTCATCAGTCTTTTTTTCCATAGCTGTGTAACAATTAGTTTGATCCTTGACAAATCAATCTGTGTTGGCTGTTACTCATTTCCTTATCATCCAAACACACATAGGTGGTTTGTCTACCAACATGTGCTATCACTTGAGGGAGAATTTTAAGTTAAACCCACTGGTCTATAATTAGCTGGCTGATTTGTATTTTTAACCAAGTACTATGTTTGCCTTTGTGCATCTTCTAGATGCTCGTCAGTCTTTCTATGTTTTTCAAAGGAAATCTTTAATAAAACACCGGTTCTGAGACTTTCCAGAACTGCTGCTACCTTCTGGCATGTTTCACATCACATGTTATCTGTCCGTCATCTGAACTCAGAGATCTGCTTTTAAGGAATCCCTTTTTTATTTTTTAACTGTTTTTTCTCCATGAGCTGGGAACTCTACCATTTCATGGTTGCCATCATTCAGATTGGTTTCAGTTTTAATATTCTCAACCACTTCATTTGTTCAAGAGTCTTCTCATTGTTGCTGTTCTCCTTTGGTATCAAAAAACCAGTTCCTAATGTATTTATTACCAAGCCTTTTTTTTTTTTTAACAGTTGATGGCTTATATTACTTTTCCAACAAACTGCTGTTCTTTTATCACTGCAGTTATCCAAGCGTTGACCGCATTCCTGTCATTGGAGTTAAAAATATTTCTGCATGATTGATCTCAGTCCAAAGGTAGAAACCTAAAAAGCAAGGAGTGCTTGTACAAGACATGTGGTTAACAGGGCTGTAACAGGCTGTGTCATCAGGCTTGCCCTTTTCTCCTCTTGTTTCCACAGCTGTTAAAGTTGCCCAGAATAGGGAATATTTTCTGCTAAGCTTCAAATCCTCTGGATGAGGGATGATATATCATTAAGCAATTAACTTGGGGGAAACCTTCACTCTTGCAGGTGGAATCCAGAATCCATCTGATCTCCAAGAAGCAAATCCCAAACAGCACCAGGATATAGAACTGGTTTCTACTTGTGTGATGTAGCCAGTTATCTATAGGTTAAAATAAGAAGGCAATTTAGCTCTAAAGAGTGATGAGGATGAACTGACTCCTGGGCTTGCTCCCTATTTTCCAAGGTTAGATTTTTAAAACAGAGGAGTTGAACAAAATATGAATGAAAGGGGTTGACGGTTGGACTTGATGATCTTAGACGTGTTTTCCAACCTTAATGATTTGCAACCTCAATGATTCTGTGGGGAATGCCTTGAAAATAGTGGGGGGGATTGGAAACATCTCTCTTGTCGAGCACTAACACAGGTTTCATTAATAAACATTCCTTACTGTTTGATCTGATTGCAATCTAATATTTTTGGGTTCTTTCCAGCAGGAGCTTGTGCCTTCTGTCTCTCCACCTCATCCTTGCAGGAGAGGGAGTTCCTAATTAGATTTCATGTTCCAACCTAGTAACAACCTCTGGTTTTGGCTGCCATGTCACAAAATCATAACAAGAGGGGGAGGGGGAGATGAGAGAAAAATAGCGATTGAGGCAGATGCTACAACTGTACAAAGAGGAGGAAAGAAATGGGAACACACTGTCCTTCTCTAATTATTGCAGCATCATTTAATACCTCCCCTTTCTGGGAGGCATACAGTGAGTTACAGAGTACTTGGGGCTTTTATTTTAGGCTAAATAGGAACATCCTTATTCTCAAGAGCATAGAGCTCTCTGAGCCGTCTCAAGGCGTAGAAGGGATAAAGGCAGAAATGTTTCGAGTTTGAAGACTATCTCAGACTGCTTCAGAAGATCATAAGTAGTCAGATCTGTTTTCACTTTTTTCTTCAAATAATGGTCCTGGTGTGCCCTTTGATCCTCTGGCAGCCAGGAAGTGCACTCATTGTTGCCTGTTAAAGGTGACACGGTAGTGGAATTACAGGGACTTCAATTTAATTCTTGGCTGAGAAATAATGAACAGTGAGTTTAGGGAAAACCTGGCTAATAAGAGACCTTAAGCAATGTGGGTTTTTAAAGCTATGTTATGTACCTTTAATCTTTTTGAAGATTATAGGGTGACAGGATTTTCTAGAAATGGGCAGGATTGTTCAAACACTGTGTGGAGATCAGCTGTGAAATGACTACTTTTCTCATCACCCCTCAAAGAGACCTCCCTTTATGCTGTTGGGAGATAAGCGTAGGTTGTACCTGGGAAGTTATAATAAATGCTAAGTGTGTTTAAGAATTACTTGTGAAACTGCTGCTTTTTCTATTTCTAGGGAGGAAAGAAGGGGTAGAGGATAGAATTGTGACTCTTTTGAATGGTGACTGAGCTAATTGACAAAACACGGTATTAGACTGTGAGTGCAAAAATATTTTCCTGTGCTTTGTAATAGATCCCTCCAGTTTACAGAAACGTGCTTTGTTTAGAAACAGCTACGGTTGCGTGAGAACTTGCATCAGCCACCCACATGGTTGAAAACACAAATATATTAAGACTAAGGAAAAATGCCACCGTTGATCCTTTTTAGCTGCTTTCATAATACCTGCTGAGGGTAGGTTTCCTTTGCTTGCTGCAGATACCAAAAGCAAATATGCCTCCTGCTGTCACCCAATATGCACAGATTTTCTTGGTTAGGTAGCAAGTGACACTGCTCTGGCAGTGGGTTGAGATGTTTTCTCACAACTGACAGTGCAGGACTGTAGGTCTTTTGTGGTGGCATCTCATAGTTTCCCTGCTTTTTAACCTGGGGCATGGGCAATAACTATGACTATTCTGGCTGACCAATTAAGGTCTGGTGCCTGTGTAGGTGTGATGAATGGGCTATG
>JANIJG010009825.1:1065-29286 GCA_024611175.1 Megaceryle torquata
ATTTTTTTTTTTAGGGGGGAGAAGGCAGAATATAATGGGGATTTTTTTGTAGTAAGCAGAGTGCATGTAGCCACCTAAGGCAAGGGTTTACTAACATAGGAATGATTTGCTCTGTGACAGTTGGTTTAGCAACAGTTCTGGGCTTGATCTACTAGTGTGGATATAGCCTCTGAGAATGAGATATTTAATATACAGAATTTTCTATAGGGAATTTTCCTGATCCACAGATCATTTAAAGCTAACTGAAGGGAGCTAGACAGTGTATTGTTAAAGGACTATTTCCCTGGTTTCTGTGGTGCCTTAGTGCAACTGGAGGACTTTCTATCAAGACAAAATGTTGCTTTTGAGCCTATTGAGTCATTACAGTATTCCTTTTCCTTCCATCCCTGTTTTAAAAATGACACTGCTGATGGCAAGTCCCAAAAACCTGACTCAGTGCACCTTTCTAATGAACACTTGCCCAGAAGAGGTATGAGTAATAACATGCAGGCAGTTTTGGCAAGGGTGCAGCAGGCTAAATGCCAGTTTATTTAGCTAAGGAACTAAGCCTGAAATAAATTAAAACTGAATTGTATATAACATTTGGGAAACAAATAGATTTTGTTTCTTTCTATAATTCTGTTTCTTTTACACATTATTTGGATTACCTTGATCAAGAATTTATACTCAGCTAAAAGACTATAAAAAGGGGAAAAAATTAGTATGGTGGCAAATGATCCTCATGATTATACTTCATTTCAGAGATCAAAGTCAGGTCACGGGCTTTTGATGGAGATCCTTTACTTTTTCTTTAACTGTACACATGCTTGTGTTCTTCCTATCTCCACCAGCTCTCATACCAAGTACCATCAAGAAAGGAGGCTTGTGTGTGTAGCATGGGGTTTCTGTATGTGATTTTACTTATGCATGCAGATTCATGTTTTCTAAGAGAATAGAGATCTATTAGACAAGTCCTGTTAGGATGAGAATTATTAAAAAAAAAAAAAAGTAGAAATAACTAGTATGGAATGTAGTACAAAAGATAGTTAATTTTATTTATTCTTAAAATGGCTATTTTATTCATATTAGGAAACATTCCTAGACCGTAGGTGTTACACTCTGCATCATTTTCAATAGACATTTGTACTGGGTTTGTGTGAGCCAATCAGCAATGATATTAATAATTCTGAGAGCTTATTTAAGAAGGGGAGAGGCCGCATGCTGAAGCAAAGGAAAAGTGTAAGGAGAAAGAGACAGCAAAGACAATATGTGATGAGCTGACTGCAATTTCCATTTTTCTGTCTCCCTGTGTTATGCAGGGGGAGGAGGTAGAGAAAATTGGCAGTGAAGTAGTACCCGGAAAGAAGGAAAAAATGGTGTGTTTTAAGACTTGGTTTTATTTCTCATTACCCTACTCTGACTTTTGGTAATAAATTAAACTAATTTCCCTGAGAGGAGTCTGTTTAGCATGTGATGGTAACTGCTGAATGATCTCCCTGTCCTTATGTAGACCCATGAGCTTTTGGTTGGACTTTTCTCCCTCTGCTCAGCTTAGAGAATGGAGAAATAGCAGCAGCTTAGTGAACATCTGGCATTCAGCCAAGGTTAACCCACCAGAAATTGTCTATGAAGTAACAATTACAATTGTCATCATCACTGAATTCAAGTACTAGGAAGTCTTTGGAGTGGCCAGAGTCAGTGGAGAGAAACACTCATAATTTCCAGTTACCCACTTTATTGCAAAGAGGTCTCACTGGTGGCCATTTCCTAGTCCTGAATGATTTAAGAGAATAATAAGTTTAACATTTAAACATGTAACATTTGAACTAATTTTTTTAATGTAGTAAAAATAATCCTTTCTGAATTTGTTTATATTCTAAACAAGTTTATTATATTAACTTCAAGTCTGCTAACCTTCTGGAATATGTTGCTTAAGGAAGCTGTGGATGATTCATCCTTGGATGTGTACAAGACCAGGTTGGATGGGGCTTTGAGCAACCTGGTCTAGTGGGAGGTGTCTCTGTCAGTTGGAACTGGATGATCTTTAAGATGCCTTCCAACCCAAACCTTTCTATGATTCTATACAGGTAGTTCAGCAGGCTCTATTGATCTATATATCCTATGTAATTAAAGGTTACCAGCTAGAAGATCATGGTATGAGAGGGATAGGTAAAAAGCATATTTGACTTGTATTTTATTTGCTGCTGTGCCTTTAAACTTCATTTGTTGTTTTGTTGGTGGTTGGTTGTTTTTTAATAACCAAATGATTCCTTTTTTCTTTGTGTAAGAGTGGCTAAGTTTGAAATAATTTTTTGAATGGTAACTATTCTTTGACCTTAAACTGAGGGACTGTGGTCAGAAGCTTCAGGTACATTCAGAAAAGGAATGGTTTGAATCTACTTTGATTTGCTTTACCTGTGACTAGTAACATTTATAGAAACAATTTAGCCTGGGCAGAGCGATAGACGATATGACCTCAAAGGTCTTTTCCATCTCTTAGTCTTATGGTTCTGCTATTTCATAAATTTTTTTAAAAATAGATTTGCATAACAGACTGGAACAGCTTCAAGCAAGCCATTTCAATCTCTCAGGAACATAATAAATATGTAATTTAAATGCTGCCTGAAAACGTATTTACTGATCTGTCTGTGTTTATTATTCCGTTGGAGATTACAAAATGCCTGTTTACCAAAGAACACTCCCTAAATAATGTCAAAATCTGTCTTCACTGACTGAATTCAGAGAGCTCAGACTGGGGCTTGGTCCTTAGAACATATTGCTCATGTGCCTTATTTTTCGTACCTGAAAGAGTAAGTTTGCAGAGTAGCACTAGCCTCAATTTTGACAGAAATCTCTTTGGCTGTAGTACCAGGTGTTGCTTTGAAAAAGGTGTATTTTTTGTTACTGATCTGCTAGTGTCAGATACAAGCAGTTTATTGAACAAAAGTTGACCACAATGTGCATTACCTTTTAAAAGGCAAGCTGGTTGAATCACCACTTGATTAAACTGAAAGATTAGTCATGTACCCTGGTGAGACTGAGACCACACACTGGTAGGCATCTCCCTGTTTATCAGTACCTATGCGTTAAGCTTTCTTACCTAAGCCATGTGATATTCTGAAGAACTGTGATCACATACGTCTGTACTTACCTTTGTTTTAGAGCTGCTTAATTAGCCTTTCTCCAATGCATAATGTACTGGGGGTTTATTGGACAAACCAGAGTCATCAGAACTTGGGATACCTCAGAAGACAAAGAATATGGTGAAGGCAGACATGATGGGATATGTCTTTTTATAAGATGATATTTGTTCAACCAAACTTCATATGATACAACAGGATTTATTGGTTCAGGCTCAGGATTGTCTCTTCCTTCTTTGGACTGACATTGGAAGAGCTACCTACATATTCCTACACAGAGTTTTCCAGCCCTACTTATAAGGTTGTAGTGTTAGCTTAGTTCAGCTGCATTGTCTCCACGTCCTTAGTTCTCTTTGAATTTACAGTACCAAATTTCATGTACAAATAACACCAGAATGACCTAAATAACCAGACTGCAATCTAATCTCTTTGGATTATTTCTAGGCATGTACAGTGCCGTGTATACGTTGTACATAATTTAAAAATACTGAACAGTTACTCTTTTACACAACACACTGTATAGCTATAACTAGCAAGCTGCTAGACAATGAATGTTTACCATCCCTGTAGGACAGCTAATGAATCTAATGAATTGGTGGTTTTTCTGGAAGCTTGACTCAAGAATTTGTAGCTGTGCTATATCCTAACTAGAACTCAGATCTACATATCTGAGCTGCTGAGTTGGCATTTACTAGACCTTAAGTTCAGACAGTGTCATGTCTGCATCAACTTGCAGACTTGCAGGAACATGATACATAGATACCCAAGCTGGCCCAAAAGTAAGCTAGCACAGGTATAATAGGATTCACTAACTCCTCTTGTTCTTCATACCATAGAAGAACCATAATTGTTATGCTCTAAACTAGAGCTGAGGTATTAAACCTTGTCAGATCCACTCTGACTCTACCATGTAGCCAATTCAGGTGCTCCTGGATAACCTGTCCATAGTGAATTGGAAGGTGCCTATTTGATAATATGATTATGCAAGCCTTAGTATTTTATTTGGTAGTTCATGAAGAAAGAGCATTAGTCTCTCCTACTTCATATGTGAAAAGGAGAGTTCAACAACTGGGGGTCGAACTACTGGCTATCTTCTAGAAATGTATCATGTCTCTATCATGTTTTATGACAGAGTTGTGATGAGGTAACCTTCCCTTATTAAGCTCTAATACTTTTTGATTCTTCAAAATGTTAATAAGCTATTATTTCCAACTGAAATATTTCTTTATTTCCAAGTTAAATTTCTAACTTGACCTTCCAAACACTGGATCTTGTTATGGTTTTATCAGATTAAAGGACCTCTTCAATGGCTTTTGTTTTTATCAATTTTAAGAAAGAGAAAATGAGAACTTCTGATAACCATAAACTTAATTAGCCAATTATGATTGGAAATATTGTGGCCAGAGATAAAATGAAAGACAAAAATTGTAAATGATGCATTTTCTGAGTCTATTAGAGGAAATATATGAGGAGGAAAACTTAATTAATGAGGCAGACTCAGAATTTGTATTAAGGAGCATTTATAATAGCAAGCAGGTCTGTCTGGTAAAAAATTAGGATATTGCCATGCTTGGGTAGCAGGAAACAAAATCTGCAAGCTGTTTCTGGTGGAGCACCAAGTTGCGTATGGCAGCATTCCTTGTTTTGCTCCTTTCTGGGGTGAAACAGAGCAATATATCCTCTGATATGTTAGTTTAATGTAGCTCTTAAATACTTGTGTTTTAAAACTTCCCCATTTTTTTGCAACACCCCATACCCACTTTGATATCCCAGTGAAGAGAACTTGCTAAAGATATTACCCTGTCTCTTGCCATGTTTAGTTCCATTCACCTTGTACACAAGCAAAAGTACAGTTATGTTGGACGAGTAGCACTCAGAAGTAAACTGAGGACATTGTGCTTTTAAATTACTTTCATAGAGTTGTCACTTCTAAGTGTGATTCAAATATTTGAAGCTTTCATTCACAACATTTTTAATGAAAATGTGTCCTTTTATTTCCTGCTTAAATAAAATATGGATTAAAATAAAAGCAACTTTCAAAAAGGCTACAATAGCATTACATTTTAAGTAGGCACCAACTCTGCTCCACCAAAAGCATCTAAGTTGCCCACCTTTCTGTCAGTCTGCCTTGTTCTCTTATGTTGGAGAAAGATACTGGTAGATGCTCTTTATCTAAGGATAGAAGAACTTCGTAAAGAGAGAAGTTCTTTTTATTACAATGATCAACTTTGGCTTTATGTTCTTTAGAATATATGGCAGCTGAAAGAAAGAAATAGAAAAAGAATGAAGACTAATCCTCAGTTTAGCAGCGTGAGTTAAAAAGATCACTTTCAAGGCCTGCTACTTTTCATTCCAAAGATCTGAATGGCAGTGTCTCTTTCTAAGTGTGACCCTTCTTATCATTGAATAAAGGAGTGTGAGGTTTTTAAGAAAAAGAAACAGGGAAGCTTCAGAAAAGTCATCAAAGAACATGATGTTCTCATACAAATTAGAAGGAATAAAGTCTTCATAAAAATCTGTCCATGAAGAAATTGGATTTTTAACAGGAGCTATGGGCTATTGTTTGTGTCAGGCCTGATTGATTTAGAGAAATGGTTTACAATTCTTGTCCAGTTTTTAAAATTATATATTTATACATAAATATAGTTTTGTGTGTTCCTTTCTACTTTTTTCCTTGTTATATTACATAAAACATTTTTGCTGCTGTTGTGCCCATGGCCAACCGGTGATTTCAGAGAGTAATAGCCAGCAGCCACACAGCTCTGCTGCCAGCAGGTACTTCCTCTTTTTCCCTCCTCTTGGTCACTGTACTCCAGCATCTGAAGAGCAGTAGGAGAAATTGCACCACTGTTTTGGAATAGTTTTAATTGCTCAGTTGTGCTGTGGTGTTAGAAGTGATCTTGATGTCCTACTAGCTGATCTTATATTTCCATTCCATGTCAACTTCCTTCAGTTTCCTTTGATTTAATTTTCACATTACATTTTTGTCACTAAATGAATGTCATTGGAAGCTGTTTCTTTAGCAAATCTTAGTTTAGAGAAAAGTGGAAGCAGCATGGAAAGAGATTTCCCCAGACAGCTAAGGCAATAAAAATAGAATGTATCTCTTTAAAGAGAGTTTCATTCTGGATTCTACTAAAACAGACAAATTCATATTTCTCTTCTTTTTCTTTTTTTTTTTTTTTAAGTTTAATAGAGGTTATAGTAGTGTGGTTTCAAATAATATCAGAGGATCTAATTATTTTTAAGAATCATGAAATACTTCTAAGCTGTACTTTATTACATTCCATTTCAAATCACATTTAATTATTATCTCCTAAATAAAAGAAATGCATGAAAAATTATGAAGTCTGTATGGATGAAGTATCTCTATTTGAATTCACTCCCTAAGCCTTGAGCTGCTAATTTGATTATGAATTGAAACATTTGTGGGGACTACTAATTCCATTGCAATCTTCATTTCAAATACTCTGAGTGATGGCTCTACTTCTCTGCAAAAGGTTTTTTTTCTGCAAAAGGTTATCAGATTCCTTCATTATTTTTTTGTTACTTTTATTTCTAAGAAAAAGAAGAGTACTTTCTGACCTCCAGTCTACATTTAATAAGACATCAGATGAGTGTGCTGAAATCACAACTGTGGCTTCATTTCCTTCCACTGGGTGAATTTCTTCATTTTAGTTGGGTACAGGGCCAGGGAAGTACTGTAACAGATAGAAAGGGAACAACAGTATTGGCTGGATCACTTGTATGTGCATCACAGTATCTAAAATTAAATTATTCTCATTTATAAATGTTTTGGAGACTTCCAGGTTGAATATGAAGGAGTGATATTTTTCCCTTCTCCCCTTTGCCTGGTAGATCAATATTCTATTTTCCTTTTTTTTCTTTAACCACTCTCTCACAAGTGAGTAAAATACTAGGATGGAAATATTCAAAAGGTACATACTAAGGAAGATTATGCTTTTGTCTTGGCTACTCAAAACTCTAGGGAATAATTGAAAAATTTGAATTAGAGGCAGATAAAATTACTGAAAGGTGCTTATAATTGAAAGATGTTGGTCAGTTCTCCAGTGCAGGTTTGTTGGCTTACCAACAGCCTCATGTTACAAAGATCCCCCTACAAAAGGCAGAATACTTTGAAATCTGCTTGATACACATGTTGTCTATAATGAGGTTTTACAAAGGGTGTACAGTTTTAGTTGGGACTTCTAATTTGTCCTCTCTATAGTGGTTTGTCCCTTCTCTCTATAGCTACTTTTTAGTTTGAAGAACATTGCATGAATTCATCCAGTTTCTGCTTCCTTGGCTGAAGGGGAAGAAGGAAAAATCTACAGTCTATTAGATAACATAGGTATGGTTTCTAGTTGGTTATTGACATGTGTTCATTGTGGAAAAGACTTCTGCAACAAAAGGTACTCGGCAGCGTATGTCTTGGGTCAAGTTGTAAGGAGATCCCCAGTGAAAAGACTGCTCAGCTCCAACTTTCTCTGACTGTATTTCTGTGGCCCTGTACTGTAGTTAAGTTAACCTCACCTGAAGTACTGCATCGAGTTCTGGAGCCCCTATTACAAGAAGGACATGGATGTGCTGGAATGTGTCCAGAGAAGGGCCACAAGGATGATCAGTGGGCTGGAGCACCTCTCCTACAAGGACAGACAGAGTTGGGGTTGTTCAGTTTGGGGAAGAGAATGCTCTGAGGAGACCCTATTGTGGCCTTCCAGTATCTTAAGGGGGCCTACAAGAAAGCTAGGGAGGGACTTTTTAGGCTGTTGGGCAAGGATAGGACTAGAGGGAATGGATTAAAACTAGAGAGAGGTCGATTCAGGTTAAACATTAGGAAGAATTTCTTCATCATGAGGGTGGTGAGACACTGGAACAGGTTGCCCAGAGAGGTGGAGGAAGCCCCATCCCTGGAGATTTTTCAGACCAGGCTGGATGGGACTCTGAGCAACCTTCTCCAGTGGGAGGTGTCCCTGCCATTGGCAGGGGGGTTGGAACTAGATGATCTTTAAGGTCCCTTCCAACCCTGACAATTCTATGATTCTATGAATTTGATGTAGTGGTAGATAGTAGGGATGTGAAATGCAAAATGGCTCTCCAAAATGAAATTCCATGACTCACAGTACACCAATTATAATAATTTTTGCTGAAAGATAACACTACAGTTTGTTGAGGTGTGACAGGGGAGCAAGAGGAGAGACATTCAAATCAAATTAAATTGCAGTTCTTTAAAATAGTGCAATCTATTTGCCTTAGGTCTAGGCAACCAGCTAAGCTGAGGAGAACAGAAACTTGTGTCCAAAAAGGGAGTAGGGGGAGCACTTGGGAGGATCAGGTGTACAAACTAATGCTTGTTTCTCCTCCCTTGACGGAGTCCAAAGGTGCTGCTAGCTCTTCATACTCTGCCTTGCCTGTAATCCTCTGGCAGAACTGCCAGCGCCCTGGCATCCCTTTGATAAATAGAAAGCAGCTGGTGTCCCAAGGATGGTTATTAATCTCCTTACAAGATGAAAGTAAACGGAGGAGCTGAGCAATGCTTTGCAATTACAAATTCATGTATGCCCTTCCTGAGGATAAAAGAAATTTCAGCTGTTTGACTTCGAAGATGTATTGGCTTTAATTGATATATCCTCAGTCTGAAATTAATAAACCTGTTGTAGCAAAGGTTTAGTCAAACCTGTTTGTTTAGGAACACTTGGAAACAGGAATCTGACTATTTGCTGTGAGGCTGTGCTAGTAGATTGATAGACTGGATAGTGGAAAAAAGTTTTGGGATGTTAGTTGTTCTATCTGTAGTGCTTTGTTTTTTCCCTGCCTTGTTTTCTTTTGCCCTGTGATTTTCATTTCAGGAAGTAGGATAAATGAATGTTTTGAACCAGCATTTTCTATTTAACACTGATCATGCTCTGCTTACTTTTCTGATGACCCACTGAAATGTATTTGAGAGGATTAATGTAAAATGTCTTTTACTAGGCTGAGTTTACTGTTATAGAGAATATTTGATAGTTTGGAAAAGCTCAGTTTCTATTTCAACTATATAATTTGCATTCTAGCTCAAAATGCAAATGCTTAAGTGCACATAATGCTTTACATATTAGTTTAGAGTAATCTTTCTTCAGAGCAGTGCTACGATTCATGTATATATAGGTAATAATACCAGAATAAGTTCATGAGCTAAAATCAGTGGAAAAGTATTCATTCAAAATAACTGCTCAAAATTATTCATAAAATATTTTCTATTTTTTCAAAATAAATTTCTTTTCATCAGAAGCAATACAAAAAGTATGAAGAAAACTCAGAAATACATTTTATTTTTCTAAAAGCTCTGTAATAGTTAATTAAATTTAAAAAATAATAGATACAAGGACTACTTTACATCATAAACCAGAGTGTTGAATGCAATAATAGTTTTATTACAAAAAAGAAAAAAAAAAGGAAAAAAGAAAAAGACCTGATTGGCTTCAGAGGGCAAGTTCTCCAAGTATTAGTTTGATTGGAAACAAACTATAGTAAATTGCTAAAAAATCAAAGCACTGATTCAGATTTGAATTTCATTATACAGATGTTAAGTGCAATACAGCTTCACTCCAACATATCATCTATTACCTTTTGTCTTGTATGTTAACTGATTATTTTTCTTTCCATTAAGGTGTACCTATCACAAAATAATTTTGAGATGGCATGACTCAAGCAGTTGTCCAGCAGATGCTTTCATAAAGAATGAGGACAAGACTAATACTGGTACAGTAAGAAAACTCCTTAAAAGCTCTAACAAAAATATTCCAGCTCAGTAGGTAATTTTTCTAAGGAGATGGTCAGGAGTTAGACAGACATAGAAATATTTAATAGCCCAGTGGCTAGGACACCATCTTAAGTTTAAAGCCAACTCCATTTGTTTTACTTCAAAGTAAGGATTGAAATTGAGTTGTCATGTCATCAAATTAAAGTATTTTACCCATCCAGCTACAGTTTTAATATAAAATAACAGAAATATGGACGTATATAATTTATAATTATAATTTTGGAATATGGGTTGTATTTCCTGTGTTTGCACTGACTGCATTAATTCCATTAATACCTTACATTTTCTGGCATTCAGAAATTCTATAGGTTTTGCCATATTCTAAGATTTTGCTAACCTGAAGTAAACAATGCAATATATTTATGTATATATACATATTCTAACTGGTAATTTTGGTATAAATGATCTCTGTTATATCCATATTGATAGAAGATAATTTAAAAATGCTTATCACATGCTAAAAGCAGTAAGAACCAATTTAGCCCAGCTATGTTCTTAGTCTTACTATAGCTTTGTACATTTAAGGATATCCTGAACCCATTATAATAAAAAATGTAAGATCATACCTGTAGTTGATAAAGTTCACCATTTATAGACACTAGAAGAAAGAGAAGATTAATGAGATCCAACTGACTACAAGCTAACAGAAAAGGCTTTCATTTTACCTGACTGTATAGTAATATGGGAATAAATTCAAAGCTTTCCAAACTTGGAAGAAAAACACAGAGAAAAACATCACAGCAGCAATCACATGGAACAACTGAATAATAAACCAGTGATATAAGAACTACAAAGCTGAACTACTGTTTCTTATATCCCACATGATTTTATATAACTTAAAAATTGTTTAACTGGGCAAGTATTGCAGTAAAATAGATTAAATTATTGTGGGCCACAAGGTCTATTCTAGGAATTGCCTGTTTACAATGATCACTTTTTTTCCCTAGGCTTATAATGACACAAAAGGAGAAGGGAAACAGGTTGTCTGTACTTATTTAGCTAAAATGCTGTGGTGTGGCAGAAGATGTTTTAGGTTCCAATTTATGTAGGGATGCCCAGTCTTAGAAACCATATAGATATTGAAATTAAATATTTCAGATGTTATGCAGTACAGAGAGGTCTTTGTTCTTATACACCTAATGAAATTACAAGGAGCTGGTACCTTAATTGTCAGGGTACAAAGGTACAAACCTCATTATCAATACAGGCTGGGGGATGAGGTGATCAAAAGCAGCCCTGCGGAAAAGTACTTGGGGGTTCTGGTGGATGAGAAGCTGATCATGAGCCTACAATGTGCACCTGCAGCCCAAAAGGCCCATCACATTCTGGGCTACGTCAAAAGAAGTGTGGCCAGCAGATCGAGAGAGGTGATTCTGACACTATACTCTTCTCTGGTAACACCTCACCTGGAGTACTGTGTCCAGCTCTGGAGCCCTCAACACAGGAAGGACATGAGCTTGATGGACCGGATCCAGACAAGGGCCACAAAGATGATCAGAAGGCTGGAACCCTCTCCTACAGGCCAGGCTGAGGGGGTTGTTCAGCCTGGAGAAAAGAAAGGTCCAGGGAGACTTTATTCAGGTCTTCCAGTACATGAAGAGGGCCTACAAGAAAGCTGGGGAGGGACTGTTTATAAAGGCATGTAGTGATAGGAGAAATGGTTTTAAACTAGAGAAGGGTAGATTTAGATTGGACATTAGGAAGAAGTTCTTTACTGTGAAGGTAGTGGAAGACTAGAACAGGTTGCCCAGGGAAGTGGTGGGGGCCCTATCCTTGGAGACATTCAAGGTCAGGCTTGGTGAGGCTCTGAGCAACCTGCTCTAGTTGAGGATGTCCCTGATTACTGGAAGGGGGTTGGCCTAGATGACCTCTGGAGGTCACTTCCAACCCAAGGCATTCTATGATTCCATTCTATTCGATGGTTCTACTCGATACAGTCTCATCTACCCTCTTCTAAAAATTATAAAGGTCTTAGTGCATAAACTGTTCCCAGATTTAATATCTGGTGTGTTTCATATATGGGCAGTTGTGCAGAGCTGACCTGTATGTCTGTCTGCTAGATATTTCAAGATGACAATCTTACCCATAGTATACAAATATAGACTGGCAGTAGTAATAATACCAATAAGGAAAGCTTATCTAATTTATCTCCCTTAGAAGTCTTTCTAAAGTCTTTTCCAGTGGGACTTACATGAGACCCTTTATTACACTGTAGGAGCCGATATTTTTCTTTAGAAACATGTCAGTTTACTCTTATTCCTCTATGATGCTTTCTTTCATTTTGTTATACTCAAAGCAAACCATAGAACTTAAATATTTTAAGTGTTGCTAAATCAAGGCAAGCACCCACATCCAAGATCAATAATGTTACAAGGTGACAGTAAATATAAAACACTCAGAGCCTTGTAAATATTTTAAATCTGTTTCTGAAGATTTGCAAATGGTTGATGCAAACTTTAGAAGTACTGAAGGGCCATCAGAAAGAGAATTGGGGCTGTCATTAAAAACCAAGACTGATTGCAGTCTTTGTGAAAATGCTGAAACAGTTCTGAGTGGCTCAGATATGTATTTCTTCGTGTTCTCTTTCTTTTGGAATTTCAGGCCGTTGATATATGAGTAAAGCAAAAAACAACTGAATGTCTTATGCTTAGAGAAAACAAAGGCATAAGGAAAAGCGTGGGTAGCACTGGAGGAAAACTTCAGAGATGGTAATATAGAAAGAAGAGTTCTTATTAGAGGCTAGCTAAAGGTGCCTTAAAACTGCTGAAATGACCCCTATGCTAAAAAAGAGCATGCTGAGATTAGATAAGAAAAGGAAAAAAAACTTCATGAGCAGGAGAAACTCAGCAAGAGTATTTCCAGGAAGAGACATCAGCAGTGGGGATGTTCACAAAGATAAAATGTTGAAGGGGATAACACAGAGAAAGCTAAGTGAAATCCTACTGCTCCCAGACAGTAAAACAGTAGTAAAGAAACCCTTGTGAAGGGAAGACAATTTTTTTTCCAAGTATCAACATGAAAGTACAGACCAGACTACTACTAGCTTTGCAAATTGGAGAGACTTTCCTGATGGACTCATACGGTCTTAGATCAAATAACCACAACCTTTGTTGCTTTTATAAGATAACCCTCTGCATTTTTATAAAATGTAATACAGGACAAAGTGAACATCTTAAAGCAAGGATATAGTCCCTGATTTTTTTTTTATTTTTCCTTATTTGCCTCACTTACTATACCTAAAGGTTTCATGATAATTTTGTCAACCTCGAGAAATTATTCAGCTAAAATTGTAGCTCTACATATGCCTCTAGGCATGCTTCTGTGCTATTTCCTTTCAGTCAAGTACTCTAATTTTGAGACTTTCACAGTTGATATTGGTTGGGTACAGAAGGTACAGAAGAATTTTGTAACCATAGGAACTGAGTTAAAGACAAAACATCTGTCTTAACAAAAAACTTTTCTTTTTTAGTGCTGGTTAGAAATAGAAAGAAAAAGTTTCATATACACTCATCTCTGCTTTTTGTCCTCTGATGAACTGGAAACTGAGGGGAGGGAGAGAAGCACAGGGAAAAATGCAGATAGACTGAAATTAACTTTGAAGTGTATCTAGAAAACTGAAGTACCAGAAATCAATCCTGACCTGCAATGATTTGTAAACTGAACATTTTAAGACACCCTCAAGGACTTCTATGTGATCTGAATCCTTATTGTCTTTGTTGTCTTTGCAGTGTCATGCTCCTGAAAATGTAGAATTTTAAAAGTGGTTTGCTTTTTTTTTTTTCTTTGTAATACAGGATAAAGAAGTGGCTTAGGTTTGTTTGTTTGTTTTGTTTTTTAAAGCTCCTGGTTTAAGTAATGGTACGATTCTGTGTTATTTCACTTGAAACTCAATACTCTACTGTGTATGTGTTGGTTGAATTACACAAGAGCAAAGGTACTCCTTTCCCTTGAAATCATATTTCCACTGTTAAGCTGACCTTTAAATGTACCATTCTTTTAGGCACACATCATTATATGAAATTAGCCCCAACTTTCTTGGTTTGTGCAAGTAAATCTTGATTACTCACCTTACTATAAAGCTGTGACTCAGTTTAAGGATTCATGCTTCTCTGCTTATCAGCTTTAGAAACCAAAACAGTGCATTCTGCTGTAAATCATACCCACTGCTACATTTCATTTCAAGGCATGGCAGCAAAACACTAACATAATTGGTACAATCTGTTATTTACAGATATGTCATGAGACATAGGTGGCAACCTATTTTTTGTGACGTAAGAGAAAACAAGACCTCCTTCACAACTTGAGTAATGTTCTAGAAGTTATAGAGATGGTAGGATAGAATTCATTTACTCTCACTCACAGTAAACTTTGATTCTGTTATAATGGCTCATAGTTTTTCTTATGAATTCTTACATGGGACCTTATTCAATTTATATCTGAACTAGAATGAAGCAATACTACAATAAAACAGTAAGAGAAATGACTGCAAAATGTATGCAATCCCATATTTTTCTCATTTGCTGACTTCTTTTACATAGCAAATTTCCTCTGTTTACAATTGAAATTGTAAGGAATTTCTTTTTTATTAATAGTACAAGTGCTGCAGAATAATATAAGCACACACTGTAAACCAATGGCAGACTTTTTTTTTCTGATTTTATTAATAGTGAAAGAATCTGAAATACAGTCAAACACACACATTCACACCATACTGCTCAATCCCATTTGTCTGAGTTGCATGTTGACCAGCAACATTTGCCATAGATCTGTGAGTAATTACAGGTAGAAGTGATTTGAAACTCAATTGGTAGGTAATATATTGGAGGCATTTCATCAATTCCTCACTTGAATCAGAGCTGTTTAACTAATATGAAGGTATACTTACTACATGGAAGTAGAATTGTTGGAAGCTGTTTTGAACAATACTCCAGATATTATATCTAGAGCTGGGGAAAAAAAAAGATATTACTGTACAAATAATTAATAAAATAAAAATAATATGCAATAAATTATGTGATTTCTTTTAAAAAAAATACTGTTTTAACTAAATTGAGGCAATATTAGTCTTCATCAGCCTTCATTACTTTTTTAAAATTATATGAATTCATTGCAATAGGAATTTGATCGAAACTAGTATTCCATCAGAAGTTTCCTGTAATGAGATAATTTCTCTAAAAAGACCAAGACAAAGACTCGAATTTTTAAAATGGTTGCTGTTCACATAGGAACTTCATTAACTGCTAAAAGCAGTGCTTATGGTAAAATCAAGGGAAAAAAATGTAAAGTGAATATAAAATAATCATTTTCTGAGTGAGATCTATTAAATAACAGAACAATCCCACTAGGGAAGTGCCATAGGTTGTTTCACTTGGCACATCTTAAGTGGCTTGGAAAAAATACTGTAATATTTTATTGCATTAAAAGAAAGCACTAAGTATTTTATACTGCTCTTTTCATCTCAAATTTCTGGTTTTGCACAGTTCTACTTCATTAATTAAATGTACTGTGGTTGATCTGTATAGAGAACTGTGTGGGATGCGTTTACAAAGTATTTCTGCAGCAGAAACCTGCATAGTAGCACTGAAATACATTTTATAGGAAGGCAGAAAAAAATAACTTTCATCCTCTTTTCCTTCTTTAATAAGAACTTCCTTAGAGAAAGATTGAAACAGAATTATTCAAACCAGAAGAACCTCCCTCGCACAAGAAAGCCAAAAGCATGTTGGCTTTGTGACATAGAGAGGGGGTACTGCCACAAAGTGTTCCCTTCTCCTGCTGAGGCTCCTAATGTTGCCTCTTCAGATGCCAAATCGGCTGCTACCACCACATCATCTGCTGTTGGTGTTGTTTCGTTCTTTTGTATGAAGGGCCAAGGGAACACATTCTAGATTGTCTTATGCCAAGAGAAGGAATAAAGCAATTTGGGAAAACAAGTGATGTAGCTACCAGTGCAGAAGACCAATAAACCCTGCCAATTACTCTTTGGCACCAAGGTCAGAGAAAAGGAATAAAAAAAAAAAAAAAAAGCATAAGGGCATAAATTTGGAACCATTTTGGCACTTGATGAGAGCCATGGGAAAATTTCAAATGCATCACACCAGAGACTGGGCAGGATTACAGACAGAGCTTTGGTAAAAACAGAAATGAAGTGTTTAGTTGCAATTTCCACTGTTAAAATAACTAATAAAGGTAAAAGGAAAAGAAATTCTGAAGCAGAATATTCAGTGGTATAATTTTTAAAAAATTCTGTAGACATTTAGAGCCAATGAAAGGTATGATGACTGGCTCAGACATTACAGTTTATTCACTAAAACAACACCTATTAAATGACAGCACTGCAAACTGCAGCCCCAAACAAAACAATACAGAGTACACCAAGTCCTCCTTGGGTTTGGAGTAATCTACTATGGTTGTCAATAAATAGGTTAGCCATTTATAAGCAAATCCAAGCTGCCATCTTGGCCTGCCAAAAGTCTATGAAAACATCACATTCATTACATTCAGGTCACAAAAAAAAAAAAGTCTGGTAATAAAGCAACCATATATTTGAGTTAAGACTTACACTCATTACCTTCTTATGAAATGTTATTTATCCCATTGTTTAATCTCTAAAATGTCTTGTTCCTTAAGCTTCTTTCCACTGGCACATAGTTGTAGATAGGAATGAATAAAAATACCATGCATTCTTAATATATTTTAAGATATATAAAATTGAATAATACCAGATATTTTTGCCAAAAGCATTTTATGTACAATTTTATGTTATGTATGACTTACAACCATTATTGTCAAAGAGATACTTCAATTTGAAATGCAACTTTTACAGCACAAAGTCAAGACTGAGTAAAGAGTTCAGGGTCACAATAACATCTCCACCATAGTACTAACCACTGACAATTTGGGTAGAGCTTTTAAAAAAAAATATTTAGGTTATCATTTAGCCAGAGGAATAGGTTTCAAGTGCCTACCATGTAAGGAAAAGTGGTGTAGGATCTTTTAAATAATCATGTCTCATACAGAAATTAGCAGTACCTTTTGGTCTTTAGCACTGTCCAGAAACAATCACTCACCAAGTCAAATAATGGAATATCATGTTCTCTGTGATAGTTGGATGTTGTAACAGGAAGGTGGCAGCTGTATTTTTTCCATCAGGTACAGACATAGTTCCATCTCTTTCAGGTTATAAGATATGGCAGGATTTTAACTGACTGTGATCAATGGTAGCAACGTTTAAGATTCCAGCTTCTATATAAAACAGTGGTCAAAATATGCTTATAGAAATTCATCTGTTAATTCTGTCTCTATGAAGAACATACTAGCTTGTGTCAGTGGAAACAAAGACATCTCTTTTGCATGTTCCATTGAGACAATATGTTTAGTTCCTCAGTCTGTTTCACACTGTAGGAAACCTCAGTCTGTTTCCTCTACATGAAACTGATGTTTCCAGTGATACAAATATCAGACTTGCCTAGGGACTGAAATGACTTTAACACTTTGATTTCTAGAGGCTTTCCTAAGTGTGCTGTCAGAAACTGGTATTGGTATCTCACCTTTACTTTTGTTTCCCATCCAATTTAGATTTGTGATTCCTTCAGGCTACATGCCAGATGTATATCCTATGGCAGTAACACTTTATGATGATGAAAACTGCTAACATATCTTAGTTCAGACAACTCTCAATGTCTCTGACAGCATTGGGACAGGTTAGCATTTGGGCTGCTAAAGCAGAAATGGTGAAGGTAATACACTAAATGTTGCAAATTTTTATGAAAAAACTCTATCCCTCATAATGCATTATTACAGTGACTCAGTTATCAAATTTTACTCCTGAAAATTAATTCATAAATAGTATTACTAACAAATTCCTATAGCAAAGCATTTTTTTCAAAGTGAAGGACACCTCTGACCTACATCGGTCTTGACACAAATGTCAGTCCTTAGATTCAGGTCTGTCAGATTCTTCTCTTTACATCCACTATGTTAAATAAAATTAAAGATTATCCAATGCAACTAATTTGATGGTGAAAAATTATAGAACTTAATGATTCTATGCTAAATTTTTGAAAAATTGGTACCACTGGTGAAGCAGCATAAATAGGGGTTTCCTTGTTTATGCCTGCACAAGGCAATCTTTTTATGCCTTACTCATGGGTTGATGTTCATAAAAAAAGTAAAGAATAAGGTAAGGGAGGTTTACTGGGTTGCTCACATTGGCCACTTGTTTTTCTGAAGCTTTCTGGTTTTACAATAGCATTGTGTTGCATTTTATTAATTGAGGAGGAATAATCATCACAGAGAACACTGCTTGTGTCAGAAATGTCCCAACAGTAGGGACCAAAAAAAAAAAAACCAACCTCCAAAATTAATTAGCCTAATTAACCCTTTCACTATTAGAATAAAAAAAAAAATAATTTTTTTAAAAATTCAAAGAAAATTCAGGAGTATTTAAAGTAAGGTCTGACTCATATCCTTAATTATTAACCATTATTGAATATTCAAGTAAGACTTTTCAAGAATAACTTGTCAAGTTTCTCCTTAACACTAATATGAAGCACTTCCAGATATAGAGTGAAGTCTCAACAGTTTTTGAGATTTGAAATTTCAAAAATGTGTTTTAAATCAGTTTTAAAAAAATATTTTTTGCAAAGTGTCAATAAATTGTTGGGACAACGCTACTTAGGATTTTAAAAAAAAATATTAAATGCAACTGAATGTGATTTTGAAAATAATATTTATTAATATTCATGAAAGAAGTGGAAGAAGGCCTTATGTGTAAATTTTTCCTACAGCATTTACTACACACAAAAATAATGATGTAAAGTGCAAGTGTGGACTCACACTCACCCACAGAGTGGATCAGATCCCAACATGCAGTGATACTGGACTTTCACAGAGGTATATCAAAAGTCTATCAAATGTCTCCTTCTGTTTACAGTTTTATCCAGATAAGACTGAAACTGTACATTTTTAATCCTCTACTCCAGCTTTGCTAAGCCCATACTTTGAATATTCATTATGCATAGTAACGTGTGTTTGCTTCTCTTCGTGCTTTTGCAAGTTTAGGCTTCTTTTTGGTCAACGCCTTGGGAGTGCTGCCAGCAGAAGAGTAGTATAAATCAAAGATTTAATAAAAGGCAAGTGAATGTGTGGATAGGTACATGCACCGACATAAACCCATGATAGTATCAGTCATCAGAAGGTAAGCTTGGGAGAAAAGTCCTCACCTCAGCATTCACTTCAAAATACAGACTATTGAAGAGATCTAGTAATTGCAGCCCCATTGCAAAGTGCCACTACCCTACTAAAAATCCAAGATATTTCTTTTTGTTGTTCAATGTTGATCATCGTTATGATGATAGACTGAGTAGACTGTGAAGTGTAATATCCTGTGTTTTTATCTCCTTGTTTGGCCTGTCATCAGAAACATTTTCTCCAATGCTTTCACAAAGTCAAATGGAAGTCATCACATTTCTTTAACTCAGCACAAAATAAAACAGACAGCAGCACAAAGGCTAGATAAAGACTCAGTTCAAGGTACATGTTACATACCAAAGCACTAGCTGCTCAGCTGGCCATAAACTAGACTATTCAGGTGTTAGGTTCAATTGTCTATTATGGTTTAACCCTACAGAACTAAGCCCCACACAACTGCTCACTCACTTCCCTCCAGAAGAATGAGGAAGAGGAAAAAAATCTCATGGGCTAAGATAAACAGTTTAATAAATAAAGAAAAGCCACACAGGCAAGGAAAACAAAATCATAGAATCATAGAATGGTTTCAGTTGGAAAGGACCTTAAAAATCATATAGTTCCAAACCCTGTGCCATGGGCAGGGGCACCTCCCACTAGACCACATTGCTCAAAACCCCATCCAACCTGGCCTTGAACACATCCAGTGACAGAGCATCCATGACTTCCCTGTTCAGTGTCTCACCACCTTCAGTGAAGTACTTCTTTGTATTTTCTATTTTAAATATTCTAATTTCTAATCTAAATAAGGGATTAATTCAATATTTCCCACTAGCAGGCAGGTGTCCAGCCCTTTCCAGGAAAGCCAGACTCCATCATGTGTAACAGCTACTTGGAAGACAAACATCATCACTCTGAACATCCCTATTTCCTTCTTCTTCCCCCAGCTTTATAGGCTGAACATGACATCATATGGTCTGGAATACCCCTTTAGTCAGTTAGGGTCATCTGTCCTAGTTGTGTCCTCTTCCAGCTTCTTGTGCCTCCCCAGCCTACTTGCTGGTGGGATGAGGACCAGAAAATGCCTTGACTCCGTGTAAGTGCTGCTCAGCAGTAACAAAAATATCCCTGTGTTATGAACAGTTTCCAGCACAAATCCAAACACAGCCCCATACCAGCTACTGTGAAGAAAATTAACTCTACCCCAGCCCAAATCAGCACATTCTCCACCCCTTATTTCATACCATTTATGTCATGCTCATGAACTGTCACCTCCCTTCTCATACTTTGATATAATCCACTGTCTACATTTAGCCCATATCTGGGGCTAAACTATGACAGCTACTCTATTACCCAGTTACCTCTATCCAGCCAAGAAGGGGGTTCAGGAAAAGGAGAGGAGACCTATGGGCTGAAATAAAAACAAATTTAATGAAACAGCAAAATTAATATCAATGTCAATATAAGTATACAAAAACCTTCTGTAACATAGAATTGAATACCCCGTGCTGGGTAGTACTGTTGTTACTCTAGAAACCTATGTGTTGCCTGAACTGTCTTTGAAGTATGCATAATCCTCATGATTCTCAGCCTAAAACTATGGTGGCTGGGAACTATTTACACTCAAGTAAGTCTCTCATTTAATTATCTATAATCTACCAAAGCACTATGTGTCTATCAACCACAACAGTGCCCACCAACTTCTTGAAGAGCATATTCAGGTTCTTTTTCATATTTCAAATTCTTATCAAAATTTTCAATATTTTAACACTACATGTGCTGGTTACTCTAGATATGAAAGTGGAATGTTTGCAGAGATCATCAACAGTTGCTTTAGCTCAAATGGCACTTTTCACATAAAAGCATGATTGCAACATTATCACTCATTCAGAATTTCTTTCTCAGTGGAATGTCAGAGTCAGGAATTCAAATTACTCTGTCTACATTGAATATGATATTTCTTGTTATAGAATTATAGCCTTCCAGCAAAATTACTTTTTCAATAGTTTTCTGTTAAGTGTGCATACATGCTGAATGACTGTCTATAT
Organism: Megaceryle torquata; assembly: GCA_024611175.1. NCBI lineage: Eukaryota > Metazoa > Chordata > Aves > Coraciiformes > Cerylidae > Megaceryle > Megaceryle torquata. Next base: position 22,224 of record JANIJG010009825.1, read on the forward strand.
CCAACTGTCTGCATGCTGATCTTATGGGTTGTTTGTCTTCTTCATCAGAATTCAATGAAATGCATTTAATGTCCAGTCACACCTGCTCTAACCCCTCTTGCCTCATAGCTCTTTTGTCCATACTAAAAAAGTCATTAGAAGCAACTGTTCTCTTATACAAGTAATTATCATCATCATCAGTTATGTTCCTGAATAGTCATGCAAAAAAACCCCTAATTATAATCAAAACATTTTTTTTTTCATTGAGCACAGACCTGGGTTTTGCTTCCTCTGTTCTTGTGACTCCACCAACTTTTAACACTTCACACTACCTTGGGACCTGAAGACAGTAAGATGGGAACCAGTATGGCGACCTACAATCTTGTCTTGAGAATATTTTTGATACTTTGCTGCTATTGGCATGATGATCAACACTGTCACATTGATTAGATGCTTTGCAAGAAGACACACAAGAGTGTATCCTATGATACGCAACTTGTATCCTATGTTCAGGAGCAGATATCCTGAATCTTCTTAGAGAGAGCATTTATATTATCCAGGAGCTGGCTTTTGTTTTTTGTTGTTTTGTTTAGGATTTTTTTTTCCCAAGAATTGCAGGTAGACCATCAACAGAAAATGAACATGGAGTGACTAAAGATTAATAGATTCAGTAAAAGTCTCTAATCAGAAGGTGTCAGATGTAAAACTTTTTTAAGAACCTTCTCTACCCTTTTCCCTCAACTCCATAATAGGTGATAATACTTGAGCATAGTAATATTGTTTTAGTAATTACATAGCAAATGATTGTCTTGTTGTCATGGTTGTTCTAAGATAATTACTGACTGCCTGATGGCTATTGGCTTTGATTTAAAGATGTTCATTTTGACCTTGGCATGAGAATGTATTTAAAATGAGCAAAACAGCACATGACTGTACTCACATTAACAAGACCATATGCTCCCTAATGAAAAGCACTCTTGTTTAAATGAGAAAGCTATAGGAAAGCTGTTTTTCATGAAGACCAGATGTTAAACTCTCTTCCCCTTTACCTACAGTTGACAGTTTCAGTCTCTAGATCTTTCCAGGCTTAAGAACAGAGAACAGTGTTTTGAGGTCCAAAGTATGCACAAGGATAGCCAAGGATATGTCACAGCTATAGTAGGGTAAGATTTTATTTCCCTATTTTCTAGTGACTTCTGTTTTTATTTCTGTGATAAATTGTACATATAAAATACACGTTTTAACCCTGGATACACTATTCTAACCTTTCCCGTGTAGTTTAAAAATATTTATTCCAGACAAGCTTTTTATTTTCAAAATATAAGCTAGATCCATTGAACCTGATTGCTAAGGAAGAGTCCTTCCTAAGAATTTGATATGACATGAAAAATAATTTTCTAATCACCCTTGATTGTTTTCAAATTTCAACACAAGCTTTATCTGACAGAGAAGAAAAAAACCAAAAAACAAAAAACAAAAAACAACCCCAAACAACTGCACAGTGACACTTTTGGTAATTACTTTTGAAGAACAAGAAATGGTTTCCATTCAAAATCAGCTTTTGATAGGTAATTCAGCTATATATATTACTATAATCAAAGAGATAATGTTTCTGTATACAGATGAGTAACACCTCTGCACCATTTGTAGAACAGAAGATAATATCCATTGATATCATGGTCCTCTTCCCTACAAGACCCCTCCTGTTTTGGGTTTGAGAAGGTCAACATCTACAACATTTTTTTGTGAGGGACTGATTCTGTCAATGCAAAGTACACTCTAAACATCTACACTCCCACTGCAATGCTGCACAGAAAATTTAGGAATGTCTTTGACTATAACCTGGAGCCTTATAACTAAACTATGCTGGTCATGCACACAAGCAGAAGTGCAGCTGCATAAGAATCTTTCAGCCTTGAAAGGAGAAACTGAGCTGGCTTAAGCACTTTTACATCTGACTAACAAGGCATCTTTCTCTAGATTATGTAACCCCTAATTTAATGTCCTTTTCATTCCAAGTGTCCAATACTTTTATTTTCTTGCTTAAAGCAAGCGTATATTATAACTAAGAACCTGGATAGCAATCATGATTTACACATGACTAGTCAGCAGTGAGGACAGTAAAATCCAGCAGCTCTTTTTAATGCAAAATAATATACATTATGTTTTATTTGCTACTGAATTACCATACTGGTTTGGACCTGAATCATAGAATGTTAGGGGTTGTAAGGGGCATCTAGAGATTATTGAGTACAACCCCTCTGCCAAAGCAGGATCACCTGTGGCATGCCACACAGGAATGCATCCAGGCAGATTCGGAAAATCTCAAGAGAAGAAGACTTCACAACCTCTCTCTGGGCAGCCTGTTCCAGTGGTCTGTCACACTCACAGTAAAGAAGTTTCTCCTCATCTTGAGGGTGAACCTTCTATGCTCAAGTTTATATCTGTTATTCCTTGTTCTATTACTGGGCACTACAGAAAAGAGATTGGCTCCTTCCATTTCACACCCACACCTCAGATACTGATAAACATTAATAAGAACCCCTTGTCTCCTCTCAAGAATAAAGAGCCCCAGTTCCCTCAGCCTTTCTTCATGGGGAGATGCTCAACTCCCTTAATTGTCCTCGTAGCTCTCCATTGAACTCTCTCAGTAGATCCTTGTCTCTCCTAAGTTGGGGAGCTCAAAACTGGATACAGTATTCCAGGTGTGGTCTCACTAGGGCAGAGCAGAGGGAGAGGAGAACCTCTCTACACCTGCTGGACACAGTTTTTTTAATGCAACCCAGGATGCCATTGGCCTTCCTGACCAAAAGGGCACATTGCTGTCCCATGGATAACTAACTCTCCACTAGGTCTCCAAGGTCTTTATCCATGAAGCTGCTTTCCAGCAGGACAACCCCTAACCTGTACTGGTGCCTAGTATTATTCCTCCACAGATGCAAGACTCTACACTTGTCCTTATTGAATTTCATGCGGTTCACCTTCAGCCAGCTCTCTAGCCTGTCCAGATCTCACTGGATAGCAGCACAGCCTTCTGGTGTGTCAGCCATCCCTCCCAGTTTCCTATCATCAGCAAACTTGCTGAGTGTACGCTCTATCCCCTCGTCCAGGTCGTTGATGAAGATATTGAACAAAACTGGACCTGGTACTGGTCCCTGGGGAACACCACTGGCCACAGGCCTCCAACTTGACTCTGCGCCACTGATCACAACCCTCTGAATTCTGTTGTTGAGTCAGTTTCCAATCCACCTCACAGACCAATTGTCTATGCAACATTTCTTGAGTTTTTCTACAAGGGTGTTATGGGAGACAGTATCAAAAGCCTTACTAAAGTCAAGGTATATAACATCCACTGCTCTCCCTTTATCTACCCATTTGGTCATAGAAGGATAACAGATTAGTCAAGCAAGATTTCCCTTTTGTAAATCCATGTTGGCTACTCCTAATAACCTTTTCTTCCATGTGGTTAGAGATGGCTTTCAGAATGAGCTCCTCCATCACCTTTCCAGGGATGGAGGTGAAGATGCAAACATTACTCACAGTGACAAGAAGCTACTCTTACATATCAAATATTATCATTGACTTCATTTGAGCTTCAGACCTCAGTCCAAGTACTACTTGGACATAGTTTATGAACAAAGGCTTACTGAAAGGAATAAAGATTGAAAGTCTAATTCCAAATGCCTGAGAAAGATAAAGGAAAAGCAGACAAAGGAGAAGTTTTTTAAAACTAATATAATGTTATATACAATAAATTAAAACACTAAAATTAAAAGGGCAAGCAATGAACCTGGATCTGATAGCTGTATCAACTGAGAAATTACTGAGAGAATAATTTCTGTAATAATGGAAATGTATGCCATATTCTGGAAGATCTGACTCATAAATAAACCTTTCCTTAAGGGTCCTACTTCTAAATCATAAATTTCTCTCTTCCCTGAGTGGGAAACATCATCTTTCTGTGTAGTAATGCACTCATTCTGAGATTAGTAATGAGAAAAACAAAGATGTCCTCAAACTAAGTCCACAGGCTCTAATCACAATATGCAAATAGCACACATTCTAAAATAAGCAAGAGACAGAGTTGAAGTGGGGAAAAAAAAAAAGATGTCTACATTGAGGTACATGATAGCTAAGATCTCAGTGAACCTATCATCCTGGTTTTGAGTGCTTGCTGTACCCATCAGGGAAAGAGAAGCAGGCATGCAGCCTGAACTACCCACCACTGATAACTTTAAACTGCATTGCTAAATTATCCTGTGCTGCAAAAGCATTTATTCTTTGCCTTGTGTCAGTACCAGCACAAAGATGAATCTGACACTCAAATTCACTCTATTCATTGGATGAGCCCAGATTCCATCGCACTCTGAACCTTTCTTCTTTAGCTGACATTTCTTTTTCAATAAGGAAGAATTACTTAGTCATAACTATGCAACAAGCATTACCTTTTTTTTTTGGCATAAGTACCACACAGGCTAAATTGATAATATTTTGATCTGAAATATGTGTATGCACTATACAGTCTTTATTGTACTGTAAATCACTGTGATTTACCAGATGCTTTAAAGATTTTTATGGCCCACACAATAAATACTGCAGCTTGAAAAAGAAAATGAAGCAGTGAAGAGAACTGCATTTTTGCTTACAGTAACAGAACCATCTCTCAGTTTGAGGGTTTCGAGGTGCTTTATATGCATTTGTTAGATAACTAATTACACACCTTCTCTCTGAGGAGAAGGTAAACATTATTGTACTCATATGACAACTGTGCAAACTGCTGAGTTTCAGCAGTTTGGGCCATGATACTCAAATCCTTCATCATCTAGCCCTCAGAATTACCTAGCAGCTCCCTTCCTCCAGAGCTTCCCTGCTGCACACAAACACACACACAAAACAAGTAGCAATACTTTTCAAAACACAACTTGTTCCAGTGGTTTGGCTGTTAAAGGTAATAAATCCACCTCTTCTCATCCTCTATCATTAATCCCTGCAGGGAAAATCAGATGCAGAAGCCACACAGTCTTTTTGGGGTCACAAAGATCCAAATACTTCAGCTCACATGAAGGATCCCATTTGTTTCCTAAGTGTACTCATGCCAGTTACAATCCAGTTGGCAAACAGTGCACTTCTAATTCAGCAAGTTTTCTGTTATGAATTAAAACCAGTCATGTGGTGAAAGGTTTCCACGAACACATTTTAAATACTGCTCAAGATCAGTCAACAAGTTGATAATATCAGATCTAACAGGCCTGAACATCATTTCCTCTCAGTTATTAAGAAATTAATTTAGAAGGTTTGTTCTTCTCAAAATGTTATTACAAGAAAAAATATACAGTCATAATTTATTTCAAATAAAATAATGGTCATGTCTAAATTTGTTTAAAGTATCAGGAAAAGCTTCTTGATTATTTGTTGATAACTTACTATATAACTAAACAGAGAAGAAACACACACTGACATAAAGGAATAATTAAAGTCTTGGAATAGGTTGGTCTTGTAAGAATTCATTAACTTAAAAAAATCACGTAGATTCAGTAATAAAGACTGCCTGTATTTTTTATAGGTGGAAGGCTTTATAAAAATCAAATTTTATTAAAAATGAAAATCTGCTTAAAAAATTTTGTCAGGAGGATTGACTTCTGTGAGCTTGTAGCCTGGTTAGTGATATTATCTGAGTGATTCTTGATACTTCTCTTTTCATATAATTTTAATAAAAATGGATTGTCCCTAATAAAAAGACACAGCTGTGGCTCCCTTCACAAGAATGCAGAAGTTAAACTTTGAAATTAAAAATTGCTATTCTGCTATCAGTCTTTACTCCCATTAGATTTGCAATTAGCTCTCATTGACTTTGCAGTCTCTATTTCTGAGAAGTGATAGATGTAGTTCTTATTTGGTTAGTTTTTATTCTTTTCCCTTAAGAGAGAGAAAGTAGAACAAAATCCAAATTAAAATGGAACATATCAAATCTGCATGTATGTCCCCAAATATTATGCTTAGCAATTTGAATCAGTTAAAAACATTGTATGAAAAATTTATGTTCTTACACCGTTTTTGATAGTGAATTCTACTCTGTTATTTTCTATATGATATACAGTGAAACCTCCTAAATATTCCGAACCTGAGTCACCATTTTGGCTGACTTAGAAATAACATGGTCACTGACCTAGATGGAAAAGTGCTACTAGAATAAAGTTTAAAAGGGCTATAATGAAATAGAAAAACAAGGAAGAAAAGTTCTGCAACTTACCCATTAAAATTTAAGGAAGATTTGTGATAGAAATTGGAAAACTATTTGTTTTCATATCAATCTTCAACATCTCCACTAAGGAACAGGTAGGAGGGCAGGCCTGTGGCTTATCTTCACAACACTCATACAAAGAGAGAATATTTTTGGTTGCCTATAGCTTAACTTTATTCTTCTATGTGATCTAAAGAATATAGGTTTTAAGGAAAGATTCTAAGAAAGCCTTCTAATGTCAGCTTTACAGCTTATTGTCAAGGAAAAAAAAAGAGGACAAATTAGACATTGACTTACGTTTTTTTCAATGCCAGGTAAAGGTGGTGTATAAATAGTATTTCAGTGCTAAAGATGAACAGGGAGACAGCAGTGTCGGCACTGGTAAACCTCGTGCCAAAGCGCTACGTTTTTTTTTTCCTTCCTTTTTTTGAAGTGGGCACAGTGGTCCCTGACCCAGGGAAGCCTGAGGAAAGAAGGAGAGACCCAGCAGATTTCAGCAACTCTTGCAGGAGAGGCCGAGAGGGTGACATGGCTGGGGGCATTCCTGGAGAACCTACAGGAGATTTAAATGCAGTGAAACTGGAAGTGGTGCTCAGACTGGGAACAGTGAGACAGCTCAATCGCACTTGTTGGTGCGTGACCAGCAGGACGTGCGGGGGGACGCACAAGAGAGTAAATAATAAAAAAAAAGAAAAAAAAAAGGGCACATGCAGGGCTAGAGGTGGTTGTGAGCCAGACAAAAGCTCCTGCCAGAAAAAATGTGGTAACCCAGACAGAGGCCCTGCAGAAGCATGCAGGTGTCCAGGCCTCTGGCTGAAGAGAATGCTGGAGCCTGGCACTGCT
>JANIJG010009825.1:29386-64211 GCA_024611175.1 Megaceryle torquata
GGTTGAAAGGCAGAGAACAATAAGGGAATGTGAAAGGGAGATAGACTGGTGGAGTCAGGTCCTACCATCCTTGAGGAAAGGGCAGCAGGTGGAGGCTCCACTAGAAGGAGAGGAAGCTCTCCTTCCTTGTCACCAGGTAAAAGAAGGGAACCTAAGAAATGAGGGAGAATGGAAACAGGTCCCTGCTCATGGAGGCAGGCGAATCCCCTCCTGGCCTCCCTCCCCTTCCCGGTTGCCCTTGAACAACAGGTATGGGGCTCTGGAAATTGAGGGACAGATAAATGATGATGGAAAAGAAGGTCTGTCAGGGGAGTTGCACAAGGTAAGGTGGTCTCCCCCACACATTAGGACCAGCTCTAACAAGAAAAAAAGGAGAGTAATTGTAGTTGGCAACTCCCTTCCGAGAGGAACTGAGGGCCCCATATGCTGGCCAGATCCACACCATAGGGAAGTCTGCTGCCTCCCTGGGGCCAGGGTCAGAGATATTACTGGGGAACTCTCTGGTCTGGTACGGCCATCAGACGGACTACTATCCTCTAGTTGTTATCCAGGTTGGTACCAACAAGGTTACAGAGAGAAACCTGAAAACAATTAGAAGGGACTTCAGGGCCCTGGGGAGATTGCCTGGGGGCTCAGGAGCCCAGGTGGTGTTCTCTTCAATCCCTTCAGTGGCAGGGAAGAATACTGAATGAGGCAGAAAGACCCACCTGAGGAACATGTGGCTGAGAGGCTGGTGCCACCAACAGAATTTTGGGTTTTTTGAGCACTGGGAGCTTTACGCTGCATGGGGTCTGTGGGCGACAGATGGAGTTCATCTGTCTCAAAGGGGGAAGAGAGTCCTTGTGCATGAGCCGGCTGGGCTCATTGAAAGGGCTTTAAACTAGGTCTGAAGAGGGAAGGGAATAAAACTAGGCCTGCTAGATTGAGCTGAAGAGTGGCAGGCCATTGTTAGGCATTAAGTCATTAGCCCAAAATTACTAATGATAAAATGACAGGAAAAGTTGCATCAAGGTAGGTTTAGATTATGAGGAAGAAATTCTTCACTGAGAGAGTGGTTAGGCACTGGAACAGGCTGCTCAGGGAGGTAGTGGAGTCACCATCCCTGGAGGTGTTTAAAACACGGTAGATGTAGCACTTGAGGCTATGGTCTAATGGATAGAGACACGTTAGGATGACGGTTGGACTTAATGATCCTAGAGGTCCTTTCAAACCCTAAAGATTCTATGATTCTATGTATAAGGAGATGAAGGTTGGGGCTTTTGTTTCTCCTTGAAAAGGAGAAAGTGGAATGAAAAAAGATATTTTAAAGCATATTTTATATGTTTAAAGAAATACTATAAATGTCTTTAGAAGCAGCATTGGATGGAAACAATGCTAAAGGTGAAAGACCTCACTGGCATAAGTAGAAAAGTATGTGAACAGTTCTAGGATGGAATACAAAGAAAGTTTCATTTATCAGCTTAGTGAGGTATTGAAGTAACTTTTAATTGTACAACAAGTTCTACAAACTACTAGCTAGAATTAATAAGGGTTACTCTGCTATATGAAGAGTCTGTGCAGGACACTGGTGTTGTTTTTTTTTTTAATAGAAAAGGAAAGCAGAGCTAGACTCACCGTCTATATATTTAAGTCATTTGTTGTATAACTTGGTAAATCTTTAGCGATGATGTATTGTTGATTTTGTTTAGCCTCACTGAAAGTGTGGCTGTACCAATTCACTGTCTTTGTTGACATTCACAGTGTTAAAAGGATATTTCAGAAATGTTTTATGTTTTACTTAGTTTAAATTTATAATACATTGGGAAAAATATCTAAATTTGAATTGAAGGAGGATTTGAAAGAAACACAGAAATACTTCTAGTTTATAAAATAATAGCAGAGTATTGCTACATGAATAAACTATTTTACATATCTTTCCAGGCAAAGTCAATTTGATCTTTAAAATTCTACACCACCAAAAGCTGCTAGGTGGGCCTTGACACCTTGTGCTGCAATGTAGGTGGAGATAACCTTTATACAATATACATGAGTGAGAACATCAAAATTGCACACATCTATTACCATGACATGTTATTAAGGTTTATATAGTCTGTTTTTCTATAGTTTTATATGGAAACATGTTTGTACTTAGTCTTTGGTCTATGTCCCAACTACTTAGCACTGCCAGGCATAAATCAGACAAAAGCTGCCTTGAGAGGGTGTCTGAAAATTTGCACTTCAGAAGAACCTTGGGGTGAGAAAAAGCTTATGTGGTTAGCTTGAACATGTGTTATTTGGTGTTTATCAATGGAAGAATCTGAGTTAGAGCTGTGGGGAGTCTTAAACAGTACAACAAATGACAGAGGAAACAGACTTTAACAGAAGAAATTTTCTCTCTGTATCAAAACATTCCAGGAAGGAAAATGGGAATTCTTAAAGGTGCAATTACTCTACTTCTAACTTTGTCCGATACAAAGCATGTCAAGTACATGAAGGTAACTAGAAGGTGTCACAAAAAAGTTACAGTCTCCATCAGGGAGGAGGATGGAGGATACTTGTTCAGTAGCACCCAACAGCTGCTCTAATTTATCAGAACCCCAGTCCTACAGAAAACAATCCCACATACAGTTTTGACTCAGTCCAAAGAGTATCTCCTTAGTGGAAAATACCGTATCAGAGAGAGACTTCTTTTTGTTCTCCTTACCTCAAAATAAGCTACTTACCAGGATGACTTTTCCTGTGCCAAGTGCTGTGCTGCTGTGACTATACTGCTTTTGATGTGATACCTGGTTTCTTTGAAGCTAAATTGGCACTCCACACACAGTGCTACAATTTGCAGTATTGAGGGAGCAATAATATGGCTTATATCTAAGCCACTTTTTGTCTTTGGGTCTTCCAAGTATAAACTTGTCTCAGCTGATGACCAAGTCTGCTGCTGGCAATGTAAGCTCTAGGTAGTTCTAGAAAGTTTTTTTCAGCTTACAAAGCTTTATCCTCTGAAGTCTGGCTTGTGTTTTCTCCAGACTGTCATACTGCTACCTATCTTTAGTTGTTTCTGTTGTTTTGATTATGATGATATATGCCTAACACACTCAAGACTGCCAGTATACCTCTGCAAAAGATAACTAGTCCTCTTCTCTGTATATCTGTGAGATGGACAGTATTATTGCTCCAGCTTGGTAAACTGTGACACAAGTAGAAAAAATTGCTAGTCTGTGGTGATGTTAAAAGACTCATCCCATTTCTCTTGAAATCATTGGGATAATACCTCCAGCTAGTGTAAGTCGGGGTAGTTCCTTTACAGTCAACACACTTGATATATACTATCTAAGAATTTGGTTCTACACCTGAAAATAGACTTTAGTAAGTGTGAGGCACTTTTCACAGTAAGTAGGAAATTTTTCTATCAGTCAATGTTCAACTCTTGTGAAGAGAGCAAACTGACATGTTATTTTTGCCATGTGCCTCTAAAACTGGATTTTTTCCTATGTTTACATAGGAATTATTCCATCACTGCTGTGTTTCCATGGCAAAAGCATGCAGTTTTATGGTAGCAAAAGTGTTGTTTTCAGTGAGAGAGACAGGCTGTTTAAACATAATCAGAAGCCATATAACTGAAGAGGTTAACGTCCAACACTTGCAAACAGTAACCTGATAAATTTGCTATGATTTGCTTTAAAGCAGTGCTGAGCGAAAATAGGGAATGGCAAGACCCATCTCATCTTTTGTTCACCAGTATATTAGGCATGTCCTCTGTCTGGGGAGAGCATGATGCACTCTCTCTTAAAAGCTTAAAAAGAGTCAAATGGTCTAAGAATTCAGAAAAGACAGGAATTCTGGGAATAATTTTTGTGGCTTGGGCATTTTTTTTATACTCTGTTCCATCTTATTGTCTTTGCTGGTTTGGCAACTGGTACTGGACTAGCTCAAGGGAAGAGAAAAGAAAAAAAAATTAAAAAGATGTGTCTATTTTGCAATACAGAAAGAATTGTGATTTGGAATTGCAATATCATGCCTACTGTGACAGAACAGATTCATGATGTTCCTGAAGATTCAGCCTAGGCTAAAAGATGACAGAACTTCCACATCTTGTCCAAAAAATTGTTTATCTTCTGAAAAAGTCAGGTTTCCTAAAGAAAAATATTGACATACTCAATCCTTTTCCCAGCAGGAAGAAGGTACAAGCATCATTTGCTACCAGTATTTGAAGATTTAAATTAATTGCATATCATGAATTTGATAAAAATGGAGGAAAGACCATCAAATAATTTCAATTGCCTATCTTTCTGTATGCTCAGAGAATCAGTAAATAGGATGCAGACCTGATAAATTATTTAAACTATAATAAAGAAAGCAATAAACACTGATTTTATCCATCTGTGCTTTGAATATGGCGGTTTCCATTTATGCCTAAGCTGCACTTTTACCCATATAAAATGATTCTTCATTCTCTTTTATTGCTGTCATTTTTTAATATAATTACATGTGTTAAAAATGAAAACAAAGTCATAGAAAATCTCTTCTATTAATGGATTACTTCTACAGTATATCACTCCCAGATGCTCAAAGGGCACCTACTCATGTATTTGTAGCCTTCATCAGGCTGAAAAGGTAATAACCTGACAGCACACAGATAGGAGAGATGAGCTACCATGCTGGGGAACACATGTTGCAAGAATAGATGCGATAGAATAGAATAGAGCTGTGGGGAGTTAGCCATGACTGGCTAACCATGGGTCACCATTTCCCTGCATAAAGACTGCAGTGTCACCACTACATTGAATTCAGTTACTAATGCACTAACACCTTTCTGATTGCAAAACTAGACAGGGTTGAGGACCTTCCAGTATTTATCAGACTGCAGAAGAAAAATTCTGCAGAAATAGCGACTTCTATTTATAAGGCTGTAACTACACAGATTTCTGTGTAGCGTAACTCCAGAGCTAATAAAAAAAAAAAAAACACATTTAGTCTGATAATGGCAGTATGGAGCTCAGTAAAGGCATATTTGCTCTAGGTTTTATGCTGCAACAGGTTACATTACTACCTTGCTGCCATCCATGTCTTTTCTGAAATTTTTCAAAATTTGACCAACTAAAGCAGAGGTGGTCTTTGTAAGTCTCATTCTCAGAAAGGAAGAGCTTTTCAGCTTAATCTAAAGTCTAACAGCAGTGAGATTTTGTCCTGCTTCTTGTAAAAATGCCATGTTCTAAGTATATTTGTGTCCCCATTGAGAAGGTATAATCTCACGTGAGGCAAGAATTCTATTAAGGACATTGTTTTCTAGTTGTACTATATGGAAAACTGTCTCAGAGGTCCTCGAATTTTTTGTGACAATTCTTTCATAACAATGAATAAATATTTTCTTCCAATAAAAGTTTAATAAAGTCTAATTTTTCCCTATAAAGTTTTATATTTAAATATTTAAAAACCATAGGAAATATAACATTAAACTATTTCTGGGAAACAGTGTTCTATTAGAACTGTGTTTTGTCTCTCAGAATCAATTCTTTCAATTTTTCATGTCAAAGCAACTTATGTTTCTAAGTTATATTCTATCATATTACAAATATAAAGGTCAAGTCTAGACAAATCAAAGCAATGCATAAAAGAAAACAAGAAATACATTTTTAAATGTCTTTAACAGAAAATATTTGCATTATGTACTTGAGGTTATTTCCTGTACAAATCTACAGAAAATTTGAATTACAGTTCCAAACTTCCTTCAGCTTTGACTTTAATGATGTCCTGTACATGCAAATATTCCTACAAGGGATACTTTATTCTTTTGTTCATATGTTTGTAATTATGTAAGATATTTTGATATCTTTTCTTCTTCCTTCTACAAGGCTATTGTCGTGTATTAAAATGTAAGAAAAGACATTTTTAAAAATGCCTCTTACTAAATATTTGTAGCACAATAGTGATTGTGAGATATCAGAGAACAAATTTCTGTTTATTATCAAGGTAAGGTGTCTAAGTTAACTCTACTCTGTAACTTTTATTTTTCTTCTAAATTTCAATGTTAAAAATATTTTTAAAAAACCCATACAGGTACAAAACATGTCAATTTAAGTTTCAGCTCCTAAACTTTTCAGATGCTTGTTAATATTTTATTGTAGAACTGAAAATCTCTATTTGTTTTGTTCACTTCCAACCAGAAATATATAATTTGACTTAGTGCATTTAAGATTGCAGTTCACTAATTACCCAGCTATCACTAGCATGACAGTCTCTCTGCTCAGCCTGCAATTTGCATTAATTTCAAAAGCATTCAAAATGCTTTCCCACTATCCTGGCACAAAGAACAACAATAATAATGCTGAGGCAGTCAACTAATTTTAAAAAAAATTGGATTCAATAAAGATAAGAAATTTGGTTTAGCTGCTATCATAACATTTCTAACACTGATGATTCTTTGGCTCAGGAGAGATATTCTACCACCTGTAACTGTAAGTGAACAGAATCTGAATTTCTCTGTTGAAATTATCTTGCACACTTACACCAAATTTCTGCATCACTTTGCATGGCACACCCATGTGATGATATTCACATTAGCCAAGGATTAACAGGATAGATCCAGGATGAAAGATAAAAGCTACCTTTTGTTTGCTTGGGGTTAAATTTTCTGTACATACTCTCAATTGAACCTTTTCTCACATTTTCTTGATATCCAATCTTTAATTGACCTGAACTGATTTTCTTTCACCACTTTTTCTCTATTGTGTGTTTCAAATCATGTACGGGAAAGATACACTAGCTTTCTGCATCTTAGGTTCTCTTAACTATTCATATGTGCACAGGGGGTGGCAGTGTTCCTTTTCACACAGTAGAATTATTATTTAGAGTTTAAATACAAATTCCATAATTGTTGCTTTCTTTCTAGTGGAGTTCTATTATTCTGGCTGCTCTTCCTGATAAGGATTATTGTTTGCAATACTATTGTATGGAGTTAAGAAGGGGGTTGATTTCATAGCATGACAAATGTTGTGCTTGCAAATAGTTTTACCTAGGGGAAAAAAAATGAAAAACAAACCACAACCCACAGGCTTCAGGTATACTAATAATTTCTTGTTTCAATTTTTAGATCTGTTAGTTGCCTAATTAAATTTAAAATGTGGAAAATGAATGGGGAATCCAGAGGTCAATATTCTACAAAATGCATTTTATCAGAAAAAAGACACTGGCCAATGAGCTGTTTATCAAGAATGTTAGAAGTGCTTTCTTAATAAATTAGAGTGTCCTGTGATAGCCTGGAAAAGATACAGAACAAAAAAACCCACTGAATTACTGTTCTCTTTTCAAGTGCTGGCACAAGCAAACATTGTAGTATATTTTTCTGTGTTGAGTAGAGATGATTAGAGCCTGTAAATCTTTCTGGAAATTCAAGAGGAAGTTGCTTACCCTTGGATTTAGGAGTATAGCTTGAAGTTTCTAAATATTTTGTTTGTAGGAGTGAGGGCAAGCTAGGAAGGGAGTCTGTAGAAAAACAAGAATAAATGCAAGATACCAGACTCCCAGGGCTTTAACTTAATAATCACAATAGAGTTTTTATGTTGAGTTTTGAATAAAAGCATTTATAAATACACTGTTAGAAGTGGGCTGAGCCTGCACAGATCATCATTTTGTAATGTTTGTATGTAATAAAAATGATGAACAGAGCTGAGCTGGATTGAACATTCCTTTCTTTTTGATAACAGCTTCTGAAGAAGTAGGGAGAAAATGTTACAGCTGTTTCAATCATTATTATTTGATTAATATCTGTGCAACGAGCTGACATGTAGCCTTCCACAGATGGTGGTTCAGCCTGCAATACACAAATGCTGAAGGGCAAGCTCTGTCTTTAATTAAAGTTGCCCAACAGTAGCTGAATAATTTTCGGTTCCCAAACAATAATTGGTCAGTCTGAAAATTGCTCCTGATACTTTCCATTTTGGAAATTCTGTTTCAGGGTAGTGGGATTTTTCTTGGGCAGAAAGAATTTGGTCATGTCTGAAAATATTTTAAAACCAAGGAGGAGGTTAATAGAAAGATGTATTAAGATGTACCCTCTAGCTTCTATGCATCACATGAAACAGATGTGATGAAATATTAGTTCAATACAGACATAAAGCAGGTTGTGGGTAGGAGAGATACAATAACAGTAGAATATTATTAATATAAACACCTTCTGCTAATAAAATTACATGCAGAACTAGAAATCTCTTTAATCAGCATTTAATTCATGGTCTTTTGTTATTGATAGATCTTAATCTTGGGAAGGGCATTAGTTCAAGGCTTAACATAGAAGTAATACAGATCTATAGATTAGCCCTTCAGGAGAGGGACTAATTATTTTAATGAGAACATTCTAATTAAGCAGGTTTGAACTGATGATTAAAGAATCTTTCATGCTTGGAATTTTAACAGGGTTAGTGTTGAGTAAACATGATAATGCATGAAGAATGTATGGTATCTTTATTAAAGAGCTTCTATTTTGGAATGCCTAAAAACATCATGGAAAAGACTTTGGTGACAGTCTGACTTCTATATGCCAGCTGCTGATGTTATAAAATTTCAGACAGAAGACACAAGAATTGCATCCACTATTCTGTTTGGGTGTGACAATTTATTAATAATACAACTGTAATAGAATTCAATATTTTCTATATTAAAAAGAACTATCTAAAATCAAGTTATCTTGTATTTTGTGAAGCATTTCAGTGGTCTAATTTCACTGTAAATAGAGAGAAATTATGTTTGCAGAGTACTTTCAGAAGTGAGATGTGAATAAACTTTATTTTATTTACTCTTAGAGATGAGATTAAATGAGAAGGGAGGGGGGAAGCAAAAATATAATGTAAGTGAATATTTTTATATTAAACATCTAAACTAATCTGATAGTGACATAGTAATGCTCCAGTTTCTCATATTTTACTCTTTGACACCAGTAGTGTAAGTAAATAATTAAAAAGGATTTTTCTGAAAATTTAAATAATTACTAAACCTTATAAAAACTTCTTGACACTAGAGTAAATGTTGATAAATTCACTTGTATTCTTTCCCCCTACAGATGTTATGTATTTTATGGTTAGAGACACTACAAAGAGGGCGTGAATTCAGTAAATAACCTGAACTTCATATACCTGAATATTAGGCCTCATATTGCTTTTTTTGTTCTATTACTCCCTGCACTGCAATCTGGCATTTTGCCCATCTGTTACAGTACCTATGGAATTGCAAAGGCATGCCAAGTATGCATAGACAATTTGAATTGCATGTTCTAAAAAACAGTCTTTTAAGTCATCTGTTAGAATAATAATAAGCAGCATGATAAGAAAACAGGTAGAGGTAGTTTTATGATGACAGAATATTTTTAGGATATTAAGGGTTAATTTATTTTTCCTGGGCTGCATCAATACATTTTACATGGTGAACATGGCAGGACATGCTTAAACCTAAATAGCCAATGATGGTTAGGCTACTCATCTATAACTTAAGAAACTTTAGAAACTTGAGAGTTAAGATCTATAGAATTTGCAAATGTCCTTATTCCATCAGATATTTAAAACACCAAAGGGCACTCCTTGCACAGTGACATGTTTTGAAATGAAGCATCCAAATTTCTTTACAAATAACATCTATAAATATATATGGCACACATTTTTGGTCAGTATTTCTATCACTGAGGTTTTTTCAAACCACAAAAATTGAATGCATGAAAGCTCATTATAAAATACAGTGTAGAGTTAGTGAGATACAAGAGCAATGCAGCAATACATTGATCCTTTGCAATTCTTGCAATAATGTGATGTTTAATAAGAAATAACTCTGAAGTAAACACTGTTTTTACAAATAATTTCAGAATACAAATTGAATTATAAAGTCCAACTACTCCCACCAGGTGATATCTGACCACAGGTTAAAAAAGGGGGGGGGGGGTCATCACAGTTTTACAGTACTTATACGGCAGATCCAATGAGGACAGAGGCACTCATTTCACAAGAAGTCACATAGAGAGGACAAGGGTCAATGGGTTCAGGTTGCACTGGGAGAGGTTTCATCTTGATATTCGAAAGAAATTTTTTACAGTGAGAACAATCAATCACTGGAAGAGCCTCCCCAGGGACATGGTGGAGTCCCCATCACTAGAAGTTTTCAAATCATAACTGGATAGAGTGCTAGATAATCTCATCTAGGCTCTTCTTCCAGGAAAGATTGGACAAAGATGATCTTTTGAGGTGCCTTCCAACCTGGCCCATTCTATGATAAAAATTAGAGTGATGATTCCTACTTTCACTAAGTCACATGTGAATTCAGAGGAGCAGATTAAACTCCTGTTGAACTATAAGGTAGTATGGATGATACTAGAAATTTTGTCCAACATATATCTGTTTTCTGATCTTCAGCTGAACAGGTAGCCCATAGGCTGGATAATAATTATAATATAACAATAATTATATTCTATTATAGCCATGTTCAGGAGGCTGGAAAATGAAAGCTTTTCCATACTTCTTTTTTCCTTCTGAACATCCATATTTGCCCAGCTTTGAGATTTGTTTTCAGCTTTTTTAAGTGCAATAATAGTTAATTTGAGCTTCTCAAAAAGCAGTTAACCAAATTTTGCTCTCAAAGAACACGCTTCAGACTGTTTATTTTTATGTTGATTCAAGAAAACCAAATGTTGCAAGAATTTTGAGGAAAAAAAAAAAAATGTTAGGCCCAGTCCCTTATAAGAAACTTGCTTAACACTGTCCAGGTTTTCAAAAGGAAAAAAATTACTTGTTGTATTGTATAAATTAATAAAGCACAAGTGATTAAGAAAAAGGAGCTTGAGTTCATCCAGTAAAGATCTGGAGGAGTTTGAATTTACTTAATTACTGCCTTTAAGATTCTTTATTAATTTTAGCAATTAATAGTTCAAATAGAAGCTTTGCATCCAGTATCCAATCACTATTTTTAGATTTGGACTCCTGCCAATTTCTTTGTTACTCTCAGAGGTGACATGGGATATGAAAGAGTTTAGCAATCCTTTAAATAAAACATTATTCAAAGCTAATTTTAGTTAAGGGTCATCGTTCTATTTTGTTTCACACTTCCTTTCCCCTATTATTTCCCAAAATGAGTGAATGGAGGAAAAAAGCTGTTATGTGGGTTGCCAGCCATTAACATGCTTGCTTAGACTCAAAGTGATAGACACAGTTGGTATTAGAGTTATTTGGAATTATTTGGGTCAGCAAAAATAGATCAAAACAGCTTTTACTACTCCTGAATTTTCATACTGAGGCAGTAACATGGATATTATCTACCAGTGCTTCAGTAGTGTTTATAATGTTATACTAAATCTGTGGGATGATTGGGATTGTAGATGAACTGAGAGGTAGGGGGAGATTTTATCATCTGAGACAGACTATGAAAAAATGGATGCAAAACATCCTGACAATCCTTGGAGTGATTAGCCCAGAATTTTATATTTTATATAATTTCACTTACAAACTACAGCACTAAGAATATAATAATATTGGTAAAATGTATTGGTGGCATCATCCATGTGAGATGAATTGAATTTCATAGAGGAAGAAACAAATAATCTGAAAATATAAGATCTGGAGTAGAATACATTTATACAGAAATAAGGCAGCAAACCTGGTAAATAAATTGTCTCATCAAGTGGGAGAAAAGGGCTACATGGTACTTCTCAATGTACAGATGATGTTGAGCTGCCAGTATAATATGGTGAAGAGATTAAAACAAATTTTGGTTGTACTGGTGAAAATATTTCAATCAGAAATTTTAATAGTATTACAAAGTCAGTGGTAAAACTTCATTTTAAGGTCCGATCAGCTCTAGTAAAGAAAGGTGAATTCAGAATAAAATGGGTAAGGGGCATGACTCCTAAAATGATCACAAAAAAGTAGAAGCTGCTACAGAATGGGTAACTGAAAGAACTGGAAAAACAATGTTTGATAGAATGAAAGGGAAAAAATACCTGTCCATAAAGATGACATAGTAGGTAAACAGAATGAAATAGTTATTTCAGGAGATATTATTCAGGAAATATTACTTCAGGAGAGTGATAGTAGTAGAGCAAATGAACATGAAGTACCCATGAATAAAATTAGCTAATATTATACAAAACTTCTTAATCCCAAGAGTTTTGATTCTCTATATTCACAGCCTTTATTCATTATTATAAGGGCAAAATCCTAAATTATACTTTTTGAGATGAAATATAATAAATGGTGGTATAATTTATATAATGCAACATATAGAAGAGCAGAGTACCAGGTTAATGAACAGAAGTACCTGTCTTGATTTCCAGTAATCCTTGCCAAATTCAATTTTCATCCAATTCTAAGACAAACCATATAATCAATAGAGACTAATTTTAGTTCTCATTGGAATGACAGGTTATTTCCACAAACTGGTAGAATTCTTGCTAGAACATTCTTAGATGTGAAATGATTTTATTAAAATAAAATAAAAACTTGTGAATTAATCTCATAAAAGAAAAATAGCATCTTTTTATTGGAGTGTAAAACTGGACCTAGTACTTGAAATTCAGTCTCATAATTATTTAGTAGAGTGCAATGATCACTTTTATCCACTTTCTGGTTACACCCATCCCAATGAATCTCCTGGGTGTTAGACATCCCACTCCTTAGACTTCACCACTGCAAGGGCACACTCCTGACTCATGTTCAATTGCTTGTCTGCCACCAGATCCACTTCTCCAGAACCAGTATCTATCCAGACTGTATGGTTGCATTGCATTATTATGACCTAAACACAGTATTTCACATTTTGCCTGAATCTCCAGGTGAGGAATGCTATTTGTATCTGGCTGCCAGTTAGATTTCCAATCAAAACCTCCTTCTTTATGCCTTTCATGCTACTTTACAATTTCATTTCCAGCTGAGCTTTGAACATCCTAATTCTTTCACTGTGTATCTGGAGGAGGTTGATAGTTTATTCTTGGTAGCGTGTCTCCATTTTTAGAAGTAAATATACTTGCATGTATATTGTGTGTGTGTGTGTCTATATATGTTCATATGCATGCATAAATGTATCTAGACCTATCACAGGGAAGCAGAGATTGCCGTGAAGGAAGTGTTTAAAATACTGATATTTTAGTAAAAAAAAATTTTTACTAGATTCAAGGCAATATAATATTGAATATCTCCCAACTTGTGTAGTTAAAATTTCTGGTTGTCCCAGGCTTCTGCTTTGGTTACATCACTGCTATAAAAATTTACTTTTGCAATGGAGCTCAGTGATGACTTCACCAATCATCCAGACCGCCTCTGATTACACCTGCACTTCTTCTTGTACAACGGAGCAGACTGTGTTATAAAGCTTGTCTCTGAAAATCAGTCAACTCTCCTTTGCCCTTCAAAGCACCCTCACACAGATTTACTTCCATGAACAAGTGGAAGTTTGATTTTCTGAAGTCCTTTTAATCTGCTACTCTCCTTCCTCACTTCCCTAGTGTCTTAAATTCCAGCACTTCATGGTCTCTATGGCCAATGTGACCATTGGCTATAAGAAAACCCTCAGTAGCAATTTCCTAATTTATGAGTACCTGTCCAAAAGCTGTGTGCCTAAATTAGTGCAGAACCACATCTAAGCCTCTCTGAAGGGTTCACAAGCCAAAGTTCTCACCATGAAACCTGGGCTGTAGCTCTCTCTTATGTTATCTTAGTATATGGAATGTTAAACATACATGTTTAGGAACTCAGATTGGTGACATGTTATAGGAATATAATTCTGTATTTTTTTCTCCAAGGCAGGTTTGGATATGCTAGAGCTATGATTACATTAAATATCTGCAAGGAAATTCTAAAGATGCTGGGCTAGTTCTGGGCCAATTTTTTTGCATCAGCATATTTATACTGATTTAGATAAAGAATGTGCAAAACAGAGGGCAAAATCAGGGCCTTCACTTAGTACATCTGTCAAAATGGTCATGCATGTCAGAGTCTATTTTTATATACATAGATGTTTCTCAATATAGAGCAGAAGATTTCAGTCTCCAGATGAAACAGGTTAAGTTGCTACAACATAACTTGCGTTGAGAGCAAGGGTATTCTATTAGAAACAGTTGCAGGAAAATAGTATATTCTTTACACAACAAAACCAAAAAGCCCCACAAATGAGCAGAGTTGAAAAAGAAAAAAAAAAAATCCAAGAAAGTTCCCTAAACAAAATCAGAACTCTCATTCTATGCATAAAATTCATTTCTAAATTGGTGCATGGTGTAACAAGGACTATTTCTCTAGAGACAGAAGAATTCTCTAGGCATAAAAATACTGGAAAATAAAGCCCCATAGGAGACATGGGAACTCATCAGAAAACAAGAAGAATAAACACAAAATGTTGCATGTCATTATCTTGTACCACTAAGGAAAG
The DNA here is from genome assembly GCA_024611175.1 of Megaceryle torquata. NCBI lineage: Eukaryota > Metazoa > Chordata > Aves > Coraciiformes > Cerylidae > Megaceryle > Megaceryle torquata. Next base: position 43,754 of record JANIJG010009825.1, read on the forward strand.
CTACCAATTTAACAAGATGATACTAATACAACTGCAGCACAAATGTGTCTCATGTTATGATTTTTTCTGAGCTTAAAACTGAAGAGAATTCTATATCTACATCTTAAGTATATCTTAAAACATATTCCCATAAGAAAAAGTCTTATCTCTTCACAGAGCTTAATAAAGAGCTGTATACCAGTTAAGATCACTGAGGTTTCAAGTTTAATCTCATATAAAATATGCACTCATTCTCCTCTGCTTTAGGAAGAAAATCCCATTCAAAAACTGAAATTCTGAAGTATTTATTCCATTCATTCTCAGCATTCATTCAGCCAGTATCTCAGCTGAATTCAAAGGATATGAAATCTTTCTGAATGTGATCATTTACTGGAGGAAGAATTAGTGGAATTCAGAAAAAAATGCAAAATTATTGGGTCTTATATCTGGATGAGGACTGACTGAAAACAGGGCTGGGGAGGCAAGGGTGGGAAAAAGAATAAGAATAAACTGAGCAAATTTGATGTGGTTTTTACTCTGATAAAAAAAAGTTATAGCTTCAATTTCTTAGCCCAGATATTTTAACTACTATGTAATTACCCTAGAATTTTATGGATTTTGATTGGTAGTTTTTCTCCATACATTTAATAATTATCATGGAATGGTGAGTTTTTATTCAAGCGAGGCATCCATTGAGAACTGGCCTAATAAGTAGATATTTCTACCTCCATTTGTTTTATTTCTATCCAAATGAATGTGGCAAATTAAATTTAAATTCAATGTGGAAAAAGGAAGTAATTTTAGAGGTTATCAGTAGTCATAAAAATCCAAGAAAATTCTTCATCGTCTTAGGTCATTATCTTCATGATCTTAATGTATCAATCTGTCAGTAAGTATCTATTATCTCAGGATTTTTTTTTTTTTTTAAGATAAATCATCACTTTTTTTAAAGATATATGCATAGCAAGCAGGAAAGGAACAAGTCTGAGAATAGAACAAATAAGTGCACTTTGTATTAATGGAGCAAATATTTATTACTCATTAAAAAGCTATTAGTAAAACATTGTTATTTATGATAAGTAATAGGCAGCATGCTGCTAAACAGTTGGCAATAGAAATTAGAAAGTAATAATATTTATTAGTTGGAAAGTGAATTAATCTAAAAATCAATGCCTTCAGATGTTTAGCATAGCTTTGGTTTAGTTTTAAGGATAAGAGTTAAAACATTTTTCTTAATCTGTTCTTTATGGAATGTAAAGCATTTGCACGTATTCAGCTTCTGTTCATAACTCATATCTTAGCTCTCCTGTATCTATCACTTAGATACACTTTTTCTTGAACTCCTAAACAAGTGAGCGCTATCAATTATTGTCCCCCATCTATCTAATCTCAGCTGTAGGTCTCCACTTATTAAGATTTATTTGCTAGTAGGGAAAAGTATTCTGCAGCATTACTAAATATATTCTGTTAATGATTCATTTATAGTTATGGACCTTTTGGGAAAGGCAAAACCTCCCAATTTTGATTTACTTGTAAGCATTCAATATTGAGTTGTGTAGTATTTTCCTTTGGGACAGAGGAGATAACTTTTTCCCCACTCTTTTTTTTTTTTTTTTTTCCTTACAGTATAGGAGCCTTATAATATGGTTTTCTTAGAACCTCCACATCCATATACATTATAATGCAGGTTGAGGAACATTATCATAGAAATAGATATCTAAGCTTTCTGAAGATTAAAGTGGGATAAACCACATTGATTGAAAGTCAGTGCAGTTTGATAAATTATATTTTCATTTTATAATTTCATTAAGAGTAGATTTAAAATACAGTGATTAGACAAGAATATGGCCCATATGGAATTTTGAAAATATAGTACAAATTCTAAAAAATCTTGTTAAACTATTAAGGTTTGCCAAGTACCTAGAATTATGCCACCACCTTGCTTCTAACTGCTGTACTTGTGACTTGGCTAATTATCTTAGTCCTAAACTCCTATGTAATCATGAGCAGGATCTTGAAGCTAAGTAATTTCCTCATAAGTTCTTTAAGAAGGAAATGGTTAATGATGGTTTTGGTCTTTTCATAGTTGTTTGGCAGTTCAAGAGTGTGTAGGATATAGCAGATTTTTAGGTTTAATTTTCTTTCCTGCCTAAGAGATTTGAACCTGCATCTCCTACCTCCCACGAGAGGACCTTTATAAACAACCTATATGCACCTCTCTTCTTGGAGCCGTTCGCTTGCTAAAGAGGAAGACAAGATTAATTAGGCCCAGGGGAAGCACTACACTGCAGCTTGGTTTATCATGGACAGTTATAAAACTTAACTGTAAATATTTCAGTTGATTACCCTAAATGATAGGTTCTCAATGATGTGTTTGCATTAAAAAGTTATTAGCTAAAATACCTAAAATTGGGAACAGGACAAGAACTCTCAAAGGAGACTCTCAAATGTACTATAAAATTTTGCTTCCACTAGCACACTTCTGAGTCCCAGGAATCTTACAGTAGTACTGTCCAGTAGCACAGTTTAAATAGCAGGGATGGAAAACAGCTTCATCTAGCATCACTTAATTCACTGGGATCGAGACACTCTCATGGGAAATACAAGTATTGGTCTGAGTCGTATCAGATAAAAAAAAAGGAAGATAAATCAATATTTTATACTTTTGGGCAATTTCTTTAATAATTTTCTTTAAATTCAAAGTATTGAACCAGTCCACCTTCTCCTATTAAGTTTTCCTTTTTTTTTGTATGGAACTGGTTTATTTGAATTTGTCTTAGATTGTAATAGATATACATTGAAGAGTGAAAGATAACCTAAGTGATTTAAGAGGGTTTGAGTTAATTTGCCTGATGTTTTGGTGAAGGTAATTGGAAGCATTCACACAGTTGGTATGTATCTGCTGGAAGGCAGTAATTACAACCAACTAGTAAAGAGCCCATGAGTGCTTTTAATTCATTTTGATCTAGCAGGTTACCCTGAACCACACTGTTCATCATTGCACAAAAAGAGAACTCAAGGAGAACACTTGGAGAGCAACCTTGGCTTCTGGGCAGCAGTTAAAGGAGCCACTTGGCATTTCTCAGCCTGTGACAGGGCTGCCCCACTCTCCTGCAATACAAAGCTGAACAGAGCAGCTCAGTGTTTCCCTTGTTTGCATGCACAGGGTATGGTATAAAAAATTTGAGTTCCTTTTTGGGAGCTACCTGGATTCTACCTTCTTGCCCCAAAGTATTTCCTCTCTGCATTAAAAGGGTGAGGATTCAGTTCAAGCTGAGAATTCACATATTCGGCCAGTATTTGCACTACCACAAAAATATTTGTGTTCTTTGAATGTTTCATTCATATAGAAAAGAGGCAAGACTGGAAAAGTGTTGATTTAGTTAAAAGATAATGAAGCATAATTATAACCAGAGAAAACAATTGCTCTGTGAACATGACCTGTCTCATTAAATTAATTAATCCAAAGGAAGTAGTAGCTAAATCAGACCTATATTTTCTAACATAATAATTAAGTCCACAGATTAACTTTCCAAAATTAACTATTTTGTGATGTTTCTGGATAAAATAACTTTAATTATTAATTTTCTTTAAAATTATTAAAGCCAGAAAAATTACTAGTTATATGGGAAGATGAGGTATTCTATAAAAAAAACCCCCAACAAACCAACCAACCAACCAAAAAAACCCAAACAAACAAACACCAAAACCCACAACAACCCAACAAAACAAAACAAAAACCCAAAACAAACCACCAAAAAGACCAAAATAACAAGAAGTGGGAACAAAAGCTATTAAGTTCGTCTCTATAGAATGACCAATAGAAAGACTAGTACAAATGAAGACTTCCCTGAAAGCTATAAATTGCAAATACAGGTATCACAAATAAAGCCAGTGTGTCAAATACATCTTTCTTTCTTTTCTCCCCGCCTAAGATAAACAAACTGGGAAGTAACCTCTTCACCCTACTCATTTTTGGAGGTTTATGAAGATAACCAATCTCAAATGTTGCTCAAAATGATGTCATATTAAGCAGTTTTGCAAATGAGTAGATGAGAATTTTAGAAGTAAGTCTTACCAATAATTAAATAGAACAGGCATATAAATCCCTAATTGTCAGCATGATGCCAGGTATTTAAGCAATTTGGTTTTGCAAGTGATCACACAATTATTTCAGTATATTATATCAAATTAATTGAACTAGAAAACAAAGATGAAGGCTTTAATGTGAGAACAAAATACATTATACATACAGTTTCTAAACATATACCTATCCTTGTTCAATCTGTATCTTCAGTTTTGCTAGTCCCCAGAAATCCTTCTCTATTTCTTCTTGTTTCTTTTAACATCTCTACCAAATCATAGTAAAAGTATACTCCACTATAAGATTCCTTATTTCCTCAATTGACACACCTTCACCCCCCCATCCATCTCAACCCAGCTTTTCTTCATTATTCATCTATATTTCCTCGATCACTCAGCCCTGGTATCAAAAATATCTTTCAAGTGATGCACAGCATGAAAACATTTATACTACTTCTTTAATGCTTATATAAAATAATATGCAGTCAGAAATAGGATTATTTAACACAAAATGAAAGCCCACAATATGTATTACCTTCTGACAAACCTTCTTGATGTACTTTTATATACATCATATTATTAAAAAAAAAAAAAAAAGAAAGAAGACAGCTGAGGACATGAGTCTCCAAAACTAGGAGTGTCTGGTATACCATTAAAACTCAATTTTTTGACTTACATAAAGTTTAACAACATTTAAACACAGAAACCCTTGTTTCTAGCTTTGCAGAAATCCCACTGTACCATGCAATTAGCAAAGTTAGTTTCTAAAAAATTCAAATAATCAAATGATTACACGACAATGACTTTGAAACCACTAGTTAGCAAATTTCTGGAAAATGTTAAATATACTATTATTGTGTTGACACTTGTGTTTTCATTTTCTCCCACCCTGATTACAGACTTTTGTACAAGCAGTAACAGAGGTGTTTTCATCACAAAGACTTTCTTTTCCCATTGTACAAAGAGTGGGTCAAACATGATGTTAGATCAACTACTTCATTACAAAGTGATATGTATTAGTAGGCATGTCTCATGACTTTACAAATTGATCTACATATTGGGGAAGAAAAAAAAAATTAAAAGCTGTGCTGTCACGAAGCAAGTATATTCCAGAGATTCTTCTCTTACTGCCAACACACAAAACAAGTTTCCTTGCATCTCAACCAGTGAAACCCGATGCAACACAGCTAAAAATACATGACAATCTAAGTGCACAATTATTTTAAGAAAATTATGCAACAGGGAGATGTGAGAGATGAGCTTTGAACAATTTTAGAGGCATTATTGTACTGGACAGATCTGGAACATGGAGGTTTAGGGTTTTTCTGTGAGTCTAACCACTTTAGGTCAAAAGAAAAATGTAAAATTTAACTTTAATTTCTTTAAGAAATAAGTCACTTTTGGGCAGATAAACCACAGGAAGGTAAACTAGGTTATCGCTTGTGCTGATATTTATAACTGAAATCTTTGCTAATAATGACATATAATCACAGAATCTCTGAGGCTGGAATAGACCTCCAAGATCATCAAGTCCAGCCTGTGACCCGTCACCATGGCATCAGCTAGACCATGTCACAAAGCACTACATCCAATCTGCTAAAACACCTCCAGGGATGGCGACTCTACCACCTCCCTGGGCAGTCTATTCCAGTGTCTAATCACCCTTTCCATGAGGAAGTGCTTCCTAATGTCCAACCTAAACCTCCCCTGGTGCAGCTTCAGGCCCTGCCCTCTCATCCTGTCAGCAGTTGCCTGGGAGAAGATCCCAACCCCCACCTGACTACAACTTCCTTTCAGGTAGTTGTAGAGAGTGATGAGGTCCCCCCGAGTGTCCTCTTCTCCAGGCTGAGCAACCCCAGCTCCCTCAGCCTCTCCTCATCAGACTTTCCCTCCAGTCCCTTCACCAGTCTCATTGCTTTCCTCTGGACCCGCTCCAGCACCTCAATATCCTTCTGGAAGTGAGGGGCCCAGAACTGCACACAGTACTTGAGGTGAGGCCTCACCAGTGCTGAGTACAGGGGCAGAATCACATCCCTGCTCCTGCTGGCCCCACTATTCCTGATGCAGGCCAAGATGCCATTGGCCTTCTGTGCCACCTGGGCACACTGCTGGCTCATGTTTGGCCAGTTGTCAACCAGTACTCCCAAGTCCCTCTCTGCCAGGCCGCTCTCCAGCTACTCATACACCCAGTCTGTAGCACTGCTTGGGGTTGCTGTGGCCAAAGTGTAGGATCCTGCACTTGATCTTGTTAAACCTCATATTATTGGCCTCAGCCCATCAACTCAGCCTGTCCAGGTCCCTCTGCAGCATCTCCCTACCCTCCAGCAGATCGACACTCAATGCCGATTTGCTAATAATGCTGATTTCTTAGATCACTATTGAGGTATATAGGTTTTGTGAGACAGAGGAGGGCAGAATTTGAATTGAATGACATTGGACAGCTATAAGTATACAAACAGAGAAAAACCAGTCTTTAGAATTTTTATTAACAAGGTTTGTAAGATTGAATAAATCTAGATTGTCTTTTTTTTGTATCTGAATTTCAATACCATATCAACAAAACCCCAAACCAATGGTTTTCCTGTTAACTGAACAAGTTTGATTGCAGGTCAACACAGGTGCCAGAAAATAAAAAACACAGTTAAAAAAAGCGCAACATACACTTTCTAGACTAGGGAGAGAATTTATTAACTTTCTCTCCTGCAATAAGAAATAGGATATATTTATTCTTTATCTCACACTTAGAAGACAGTTTTCCTAAGAAGAAACATACCTATAATGGCTGTTGCATTATGACACCAAATAGATTCTTTGGGACACCAGATACAAAACTCTTGATTCACAGAAATCTGTGCAAATGCTTCTGTGGACTTAGAAATCCCACTTTTTGCACAGTTGTATATTTTCAAACAACGCTTCAAGAAAATCCAGATCTTCATCATATAGCATATATAGCATGTACCTCAGTCTACTCTGTGCTAATTAGATAAGAATATTTACAAACTTGTGATATTTGAAATATGACATTTTAAAACTTTCAGTCTCCTCTCTATGGTTTGCCAAGAGCCAAAATAAAAGAATTACTTCAGTACGTTCATGTATGATTTGTTTGTCGTCATGTTTATAACAACGAAATTTGTCTTCACTTTAGAAACCTTCAAATAATCAGAAACAAAAGTAAAATAATTCAATTAAATCTCATTGTCTTTTATAAATGGAGATATGAAAACTGCCTCCTCTCTTGGTTCTAAATGTGCAATGTGGTATGATTTGGAAAGAGATCTGATCACTAATTCTTGGCTTCTGTTCTCCCTTGCTGGCTGCTGCCGAAAGGAGTGTTTTCAGCAGGCAAAAATTGACAGAAATACAGAAGTTATGTTGGCAAGCAAGCTCACACTTGGCCTTTACCAGTTGGTGCATCAGGCTGATAGCTGGCCAAAAATAAATCACAACAAAATAAAATCGGACTGATCTCAAACGAGGAAAAAAGCTCCTCACACACATCCCCTACCACATACACATATAGATAAAGGAGAGAAAGAGGTGCAAACTCAGAAGTGGAAATCATACAGAAAGGGAATAAAATCAGTCCTAAAATCTTTCATATTATCTCTCTATCTTTGCACTCTCCACACTCTCCATTGTTGCCTGTTCCATTTCATTCAGACACAGCTTTCCTCAATTAATTCCAAGCTCATTTGCTCCTCTCAAAGGATCTTGTTTTCTACATCACCTCAGGCATTAAGATTTTTTTTTCCCCCCTCTTTTCCTGGAATGCTATATGAAGCTGCAGGGATCTGCAGAAGATATATTAATCACAGCTGTTTCTTATAGCCTGTGGGATGGAAAGCTTATCTTTTTTTTTTTTTTTTTTTTTTTTTTAACAAAGCCATTAACTAAAGCTTCAGAGAAAGATCTGAAAGATTTGGAAAATCATGTTCATCAGCAACAGTACTTTATTACACAATTATTTCAAGAAATTCTAATGATTTAACAGTTAAGGAAATGGTCTCTTGACTTCTGTTCCTAGCTCTAATCAGAGATGTCCAAAATCTAGAATTTAACAATAAGCCTAACTCATTGACCTTCTCAGTACCTAAAGTTAACCAATTTATTAAAGAGTAAAAAGAATTGTATCTAATTTTTACACAATTTTAAGATTTGACTAATTGATTACTTCTTTTGGACAAATGTTTGAGGTACTTATCTACATTTTTAAAAACATTAAGAATATCACTATATGTATTTCACAAATGGGAAGACCAAACTGTGAAAATCATTAAATGCTGCTGTCAAGCAGTTCTAAATGTCCTTCAGCTCACTTATTTTATAATCTATTAATATGCTATTATGCATTATCTATTAATACACCATTATAATCTATTAATACACTAATAATACATTATTAAACATGTCTGCCAAGCAATGCTAATGGACTCTAAAGTCCATTAGCAAGTAAAACAGTCCATAACAAGTCCCATAGTCCACAGCAAGTCCATAACAAGTATACCCGTTATTCAGCACTTAGGTTAACTAACCAGGTGAAAATCCTTAGGAAAATGAATTTTCATTTAGTAGCAAAGTAGCATTTATTATCAAAACAGCAGGTAAACTGAGTGTATACTCCCAAATGAGCTGAACTGAATGTTTAAAAAAAAAGAAAAAAAAAAAAAAAAAAAGCCTCAAATCTAATGAATCAGACTTTACACATACTAGCCTGCAATGCTAGGAAAGGTGAATAAAATTAAACCGACTCTAGAACCTTCTGACTTGTAGCATTCATTGTAAACATCTCACATGTAAAGTTGTCAAACAACTGTGGACTTTAATAATTAATATCTGATGCTGTACATGTATAATAATTTGATTTATTTGGTTTTGCAATTTAAAAAGACTATCCTATCTTTAGCATCAAGGAAAACAGCAAGATGGTATTAAGAAACATGCTTAAAACATTTTAAAGAAAGAGGAAATAACTTTTTTATGCTCTTTTCCTAAAACTTATTAAGTTTGAAGACCAAAGAGAGATATTTGAAAGGATAAACAAGATTTTCTCCACACAAATATATATATATATTTCTTCTTTGCCTGAGGTTCCAAATTATATTGAGGGGAGAAGCTGTGTGTGGTGATAGCTTGATAAAAAAGTTTTTAGTGGTGAAAGTGTAACTAAACCTATAAACTGCAGGAATACCAACATAGGGCACAGGCAGCTTGCACCTTCAGTCATTTTATACTTCAGGGGAACTCCACCAGGAATTGGAAGGTCAAAACATCCAGAAACAGATGACCATTCTAAGGTAACAGACTTCATACTCAGAAGTACAATTTGATGGATGTTTGTTCTTGGAGGTTCTTCAGAAAATTTTAGTGCTTTAGATGTCAATTCAGAACTGACATGTTTTTACTATCCAGTGGCTGTTCAGTGGCTTTTGAGAAATAAGGTCGTTTCCTTTACTTACACGTTTTTTCTATGATCCCTGGGACAATATATTCTGTAACCATGATAAAGACAAATGGATTTATCTTACTCCTTTGGTGCAGAAAAGTTTTATTACTGCTAGTTCATACAGAGGGAAGTCAAGAAAAGAGAACGTGTGAAGATTCCTCACCCATTTATGTCAGTTATTTTTGCAAGTGAGAAGAGAAAGATCATTTTGAGTAACCCATCTGACTTTGTGCTATAATGTTTTGTAGAGAGTACTTACATGCTGCTTTTTTTATATTTTTCTATCATCGTTGTTTTTTCCATTCGGTGTGTGAAGAAGAGCAGCTGGATGCTTCAATACATTCTACAGCTGCTGGACTTTTGTCCATACCACAAAAGGAGTAGCTTATTGACAATATTTCAGGAGTAGAACATAAGATGCTACTTTTAGAACATAAAAAGTGAGAAAATTGCAACATTTTCCTCTAGACATCAAGTCCTCTGAAGATAATTTTCTAAAAGTTCACTTTGCAACAAACAGGAATAGCTGATATGGCTGCTCGCTGTGGAAGTATATTTAGATTCTCTTGCAAAAAAAAATCAAAAGTTGTTTTATGATAGCCACCGAAAACTCTCTCTTTCACCAAGATAGAAAATAATCACAGGCAGAAATAATAATGCTAATAACTAGAATCAGGTATTGTATTTCCAACTTGTTTCCAGTACTGTATAAGTAACATAAATAGACATTGGTTTTAACACAGTAGAACAGTTCTGTACATTCGTTTGCAGCTACTTCTTTAGGTAGTTTCCACACTAAGTACATCCTTTCCATTCAGCAGGCCTTAGGAAACAAGCTCTTGGATACATTTCAAGTGTCATTTAGCTCTTCAAAAAGAGCTTATTTAGTGTATTTTCTTGTATAATTTGAGGAGCTGCCAACCTTACCACATTCAATTTCCAATGAAAATTTTGCCGTTTAAAAAATTGGATTTCTCATCTCACATTATCATACATCAAGAAGAGCTTCAGTAAAGATGTTGAAATTACATGATAAACTGCATCCAACATGAAACAACATCCTGGTATTATCAGAAACGGTAATGTAATAGGCTTTTTCTTATTGTATTTTGGGGAAAAAAAAATAGCGTATACTGAAATAAAATTTTTTTAAAAAGCTTCAAGATTTAATTGCTTTAAAAATATTTTTATTTTAATCATTCTTCTGAAAACTCAGCTGACTAAGCATCATCGAATGTTAGAATGTCCTGAATTGGCAGGGATCTCCAAAGGTCATCTAGTCCAACCCCCTTGAAGTAAGTAGGGACATCCTCAACTAGATCTGGTTGCTCCGAGGCTCATCAAGCCTGACCTTGAATGTCTCCAGGGATGGGGCATCCACCACTTCCCTGGGACACCTGTTCCAGTGTTCCACCACCCTCATAGTAAAGAAATTCTTCCTAAAGTCCAATCATAAAGTATTTCATTTTTCCATGTGACCCCAAATGCTTGGCTGTCAATTCTTCATTATCTCATTCTATCTGAATGACTTAGGAGGGACTCACAAGCAGTTTCTTATTACACATTGTGCGTTTGTCTATACTTCACTGCTAATAAGAAGAAATGAATATGCTTACAGCTATAGTAGACAGACACAAATCACTACCTGTACCAGAGAAGAGTAAGAGATCTTCTAGAGAGTCACTACAATGATTTGGAGATTTTTCAAACTTTTTTTCCTTTTTTTTTTTTTTTTTTCTGAGGGGGGAGAACAACACTAAAAAAACAAACCAAACAGACAAAAAAGCCTAACAAAAACAAAACAAAACAAACAAACAAAAACCACAAAAGAAACAAACAAAAACCACAAAAGAAACAAACAAACCAATCCAAAAACCACACCAGGGAAAAAAAAAAAAAAGAAAAAAAAGAAAAAAGAATACAAAAAACCCCACAAACAACAGAGTATTAGACCAATAATGAAAGAAATTACAATAAATTACAAACTTAACAGGAAAATCAGCATCTCTAACAGTGAAAAATACCATTACAATCCTCTGAGTTATGAAATGTATCTGCAAAATAGTTGATGAAGGTCATAGTATATTTAGATTTTCAGAAATAAATAAAAAAAAAAAAGCCAAAAGCCTTCACAGTACAGAAGGATGATAGATATCTGAAGGATAGTTGCATAAGTATCAGCTGTTTATTTTGGGTCCCTTTATGATTAATGATGTGATATAGGCAGTTCCAGAGGTTCTCTCATCACAACTATATTAAGATCATTACCCATCTCTCCACTGACCATGTACATACTCAAATATAGGTGCCAATATATGTCAAAGGTGGACTATAAAAAACTGCAATTGCATTGCTCATGTATACTACTAGGTTCTAAACTTACGGTAAGCACTCAGAATTTGCACCAGTGTATAGCAAGTGCTCAAAATAGACTTCTATTCAGTGTCAACTGATAGTTGAAAGGCATTCAAATTGTTAGTCTGGAAATTCAGCTGAGACAAAAAATACATGAATAGAAGGTTACTAGTGTGCAGCTGGAATGTCCTTGAGTTTCACTATTATACTGTCACATTTATATTTACTGGTAGTTATCCATAATGAGTAGAGATCTATGTTTCATATGTTAGGCCAACATTTGTTTGAGGTAAAGCTTCTTTGTTGAACTGGTATAGTTTCTATTAGTCACCACTAAAGAAACACAGCATACATAGGGTCCTTTTTACACAATAAACAATCTGAGACTGGTCATTGACTAAACCAGAAAGTCTGGAATGCTTTATTATCCGTGAAGTCCATGAAAAGTAAAGGGCTATTGCTTATATGCCGAAGGCTGTGTTATGCAACCAAGGTGAAAATGTGCAAATAAACTGTTATTTCCAATCCAAGCTTAATATATTTTCAAGATAACACTCAAATTAACTTACATTTTTCTAATAATCTCTCCCAAATTTCAGGTTAAAATATATATAGGCTTTTAGGCTAACAGAAATATACTTTTCTATTCTTGTCGGATTACTTTTAGATCCATTTCATCTTGAAATCTGTTCAGAACAATACTAAAAATGGGTCAAAAATGTCCCTTCTTTTTTTAATCTAAAAGTCTTGCCTGAATTTGGCCAGTATTAAGAAATAACTTTAACCACTGCTCACTTCCATTTCCTTCAGTGAATAAACTGTTACTCAAAAAATTGTTTTGCCCAGAAGTAAAACACAAACACTGACTGGAGACTTCCTGTAAGAATATAATAGTTTTCTTCCCTTTTTAGTTCTCAGTATGATAATTGAGTGAAAAAGAATGCTGTACAAAGGGTTTTTTTCTGTCTTAGATTGGCACAATGCTATCCCTCCTCCTCTGTCCACCCACTCCGTTTCACATTGTTACCGATTTCTGTCCTTTACAACTTTTAAAAGTGAAAGAAATAGAAGAAATGAGCTATGGAACCAGAACATCAAGCACCAAGAGCTCTGAGATGATGGTGTGTACCTGTGCCATGCATGGATGCAGTTAGAGAGATATTTTGGTTTAGTTGAATCTCATAATTAGCATGTCAGAAAAAGAATTTCCAAAGGAAAGATTAAGGGAAGAAATAGCCATACACCATGAGACTGTAGAAAAGCACATGCAAGGTGATGTAGTTTTTCCTTCAAAGACAAGATAAAAGCAACCTGGAGTTGTTAGAGAATTTGCACCCTCAAAGATGAAAAAAAGCTGCAAATGGATCACTACCTTAGGTACTCCCATATTTAAGTTTTATGAATAATAACTGTATTTCCACATTCCTACTGCACTTTCTTGGCACTTTTATTACATAGAGGAAAATAATAGTGAAAAAAAAATTTCTTTAAATGTTTGGAGAATTGGTCTGAAAAAAATCCATGCTTACCACGTCTGTGCTTGCATGCTAATATTGGTGCCTGACAAATGCATACAGTGAAACCCCTTATAGCAACAGGAAGCCCATGCTGACTTCTGGTAAGATCCAAAGTCTCTTCATCCAGTACCAAAAGATTGTTCCTAGCTCATACAAGGACTCAGGATTGAAGCTTACCCCAGGTGCAACTGCCAGTCAGTGGAGAGTGGGAGATCTAAACCTCCCGTCTCCAGGGGGAGCTCAATCTGATAACACATATATTGTTTATAGCAATAACTCTGTTGATCCTTGAAACGTCTGAGTAGCTTGAGGAACTTTAGTACTTGTGATTCAAGGAAAAATGAAGAGACTCAAAAGGTCAAATAGAAATGGAGATTGCCTGGAAGTTAGTAATATCCAGCAGCATAACAGATGTGAAGGTGACATTAGGATGGGGAGCCTAGAATGCTCAGAAGCTATCTAGCCATTAGAATGCTTCGTTACAGAAACTGCAGACATTTTTGGAATTTCCATGGCTTGAATGGAATGGATACTGGTGAAAATATACAACTGACAAATCAATGGATCAATTGCTTGCTCAAGTGAGACTGTATGATCTCCTTAATCTTACTCAGCGTTCTCCTTTTTGTTTATCCAAGGATAACTTAATTTTTTTTTTTTTAATTTTGGGCACAGCACTAAGAGTTCACTCATCATTATCCACAAGTTCTTTTCAGAAGCATTGTTTCTCACAGTAAATTTTACCAGGATAGGTTTTGTGATTATGACATTTTAAAAATTTCTGTTACTTGACCTTATATATGTATGTTTCATAACATCTATTTATTAGTCTATTTTTGTTGTGTTTAGTTTTCTGAGAGATTATTCTGCAGAAAGGCTCTAGGAGCCTCTAATTTAGGATATGAGCCTTACTAATCCTCTCAATAAGCAAGAAGTATCCTATATTTCTAAGACAACGTCCCAGAAACCTGCTCTTTTGACTTCAGACAAAACTGACACTTGGAGCTACTGTGACAACAGTGACAGAAGCCAGAGATGGTTAACCCATTTCTGACAGTAACCCACCCCATATATTTAAAAATCTAGCTAGCAGGTAGCATGGCAAATTAGTAACAGATTTGTAAGAATAATATAGTTGGTGATATCCACAATGCAAGTGTTTAGGTGAGATTTACTTGAGATTTGCTTTAACAAATATGCAATCAATGAAGCGGATACTGTAGAGGCACGTTGTGACTCTGATAAAGACACATTATTTAAGAAAAAAATAAATAAATTCTTACACCTTTCTACTTCAGTAATTCCTAGATAATTACAACCATTAAAAATTTAACATTATAGTAATATAAATCTTCCTGAAACCTTTCAATAATATAAAAGAGAATGTAAAGTATTCTAATAAATAGGGAATTCCAAAGCTTCTTTTTATTGCCTTTAGGTGTGTAAGTGGACGGCTAAACTATTTATTTTCTCTGTATTTCTTGCTGCTTTGATTGATTATGTTGGTAACATTCTGGTTCTTGCCTCAAGAACTATTCTAGCCGACCTGTTCCTTAATACATACATAAACTGCAGAGGAAGCTATAACTGTGAGACAGCATTTCACAAAATCAAAACACTTTATATCTTTTACTATGTCAAATATTCACCTCCTTGATGTTATAGCTTCTGTCTTTCTTATATACTGGTAAGTGTGGAACTATTGAGAAGAGAATTTTATAATTTTCTCCTTTTCCATTTTGACAGCTAGAATTCAGTTATTATTTATTATGCATCACAATCATAAGTGTAACCAGAGATCTTTAATGTATGGATTCCCAGCTACTGGCTTCACATGCAGCAAATTTTAGAATGACATCTAAAATTCTGGGATTTTCAAAGTAGCTGATCTATCCTTTCTTCTGGTTCTTAAAGACTGCATGTTACATTATCTTTAAATATCTTGCCTGAATACTCAGAGCTCTTTGTTTAATGACCTTGGTTCCCATAGGTTGACTAATACTGTGACAATAGTGTTCATAAATCAGAACGGATGTTGATAATGTAAAGAGAGCCTAACAGTAAAAGAAACTCAAGGGGCTACTGTATGAGCCTAAAAAGAACATAGGCCTGGAAATGAAAAGTGGGAGAGGGCTTTATCATCTGGTAGTCATCAAGAAGTTACCTTTGATTTCCATTGTTATCACCAAATGTTGATTAGTACACACCAAATCACAACGTCCACTGATTAACAAAGAGGAAATTAGCTACTAGAAAAATTGGCTGCTGTTATGTTGGATTCTCTGTAGTAAACAATATTTGAATAAAAAATGCACAACTAAAAGAAACACCAGTTCAAGTAGGAATCAATACAGATTCATCGAAAGTTCAGGAAGTCAACAGAAAATAAAGTGCACTACTTTGCACAGGCTGCATCTCTGTTAATAAAAGGATTAAAAAAATAAATAAATAGAAGTTCTAAAGCAGTGCATATCTTTATTTATATCTCAGAAAAAGCTGTTTCTAATTGCCTGCTCTCCTTAGATGCCCATATTCTCGCTGTCAGCAATTGCATCCATCTCTCCATCCAGCAGCAATGACAGAAAAAAGGAAAACTGAACGATGCAAACAGAACTGCATCTCAGTCCTGGTCCTCCCATACCAATCTCAGAAAGGGACCTCTTGGCTTACAGGTTTTTATGATGAAGAGCTTGCAAAAAAGTACATTAGGCAAACTAGGAGAAGATTTACTACCTGTTAACAAAGAATTACAAAGTCCAAAGGCGTGACTGTAATAGGGACCAAGTATATCTCTTTTCTGTTACCTTTTACAGATTGACTTTTGAAAGTAGAAATAATTTCTCTCAGATAGGTAAGCTTTTCTTTTATTCTTTCACCCCTGAGCACTCACTCCAGAGAACACATTCAGTTATCACAGTGGTTCTCCAGCTTTCTTGTCCATCTAGATCTCTGCAGGACTGTTGGCTAATTCAGAATGAGGTGAATGCTATGAACATTACAGATTTCCATAGCACACAGTAAAGTTATCCAGAAAAGTGAAAATGTGGTCTTTGAATTATTTTACAATTTTGTCCACGTTTTAATGCCTTTAATAATGATAACAGGATACTTTTATTGATCCTGACTGGACAATTGTTGCATGTTTAGGAGCTAGTGATCCACATAATTGTTAACCTGAGCAGATGCAGGGCTGGGCCGCACACAGTTTGGCTGTCAGGGCTGTGCTGTGCTACACAAACCCCCTGGCTGCAGAATAATCTCAGTCAGCTCACACAGAATGGTAGGGGCTAGAAGGAACCTCTGGAGATCATCTCGTCCAACCGACCTGCCAAAGCAGGGTCACCCAGATGAGGTTGCCCAGGATTGCATTGTCCAGGCAGGTCTGGAATCTCACTAGAGAAGGAGACTACACAACCTCTCTGGGCAGCCTGGTCCAGGCTCTGGCACCCTCACAGAAATGACGTTTTTCCTCATGTTAAGGTGGAACCTCCTGGTTTCCAGTTTGTACCTGTTGTCCCTTTGTCCAGTCACAGGGCACCACTGAGAAGAGTCTGGCCCCATCCTCTTGACCCCTGCCCTTTAGATATTGACCAGCATTGAAAAGAACTTCTCTGCCTTCATTTCTCCAGGCTAAAAGGCCCCAGGCCTCTCAGCCTTTCCTCCTCATAGAGATGCTCCAGTCCCCTCAGTATCTTTGTAGCCCCTACTGGACTGTCTCCAATAGTTCCTTGTCTCTCTTGAGCTGCGGAGCTCAGAACTGGACACAATACTCCAGATGTGCCCTCACCAGTGTAGAGTAGAGGAAGAGGAGAACCTCCCTCTACTTGCTAGCTGTTGTAACAGGAATCTGCAGACAGCTCCTACTTGGTAACAAATATTATGCCACATGCCTTACCTCTATTTAAAAATTTGCAAGAAGTTCTCATGAGAGCATCCTTTATGAATATAGTTGTTTTCTTGTAAGGCAATTACATAATAGCTTGAGCGACCACAATAGAGGACTTCTATGAATAGTATGCCCTTTGTGCAGCATACTGTGATAAAATCCATCCAGGTTTTGTCTGATGCTGCACAAATATGGGGTGCTCAGCATCTGAAGGGATGCAAGATTTACTCTCCATATTATTCTTATTCTGTTTTATTAGAGTTAATAAGCTATTTGTTGTCAAGTCTTTCTTGTTGAGATCTGTACCTCCTGAACCCTCCACTGTGTGTCATCTCTCCTCATGACATTTCCCCCTCCCTGCCCCACTACAGAACATTATTACTGAAATGGGAGTTGTGGGCTACAGCCCACTCCTGGAAGTGAGAATTATCAATCAGGCCATCTAATGGGTGAAGGAAATGAATGAAAAGAACCTTTGCATTTCTTATTTTCCACTTGAAGCTTGTGAAGTTGAGCAAATGCACAGTGCATACTGAGCAGCTGATTCTGATGTGGGTCAAGGAATTCTTTCATTTCACCTTACTAAAAAGTTCTACTGGAAAAAAGAAAAATTATACTGCTAGATTATCTACAAAAACCTCCCCTAAAGCAGTGAGGCTAGCTAAACTCTAGAGGAGCTAGATGAACAGCAAGGCTTTGAGACACCTCCCAGACATGGATTACCCCTGTGTTTCAATCAGTAGGGTAACAATGTCATACTCAAAACAAATTTCAGTGTCTTTGGTGATTTCTCATATCTGATGTTGGATAGTTCGTGGGAGCAATGTCAATGGATTACTCACCCAATACAGGAAGGATACACTCAAGGACACTAACAGTCTCTTTTACTGTCTTTCAGGAATTTGTTTTTCCTGAAGAATTTGGACGGCACATTTAAAACCTCTAGCTAGCAGAAGGCATCCTTAAAATTGCTTATGTAAATATATAACTTCTCCTATTAAAAAATAATTTTTGAATGGAGCATGCATTATCTTTCATATTCTTGTAAACTTGGGCCTATTATTATTAGGGTTCTTAGTTAAAGCTGAAGAAAACAAGTAAACCCGTAATTTAACAATATATTCGGCAAATTTTGAATCCTGTATCAAGAAGCAAATGAACAAACAATCCCTCCCAGCTCTCCAGCTTTCAGAATTCTCTAGAGCACGTGTCTAATTATTCCTCTATATAAATGAGCGAGTGTTTGCTTTGCCATATTGCACAACGTCCTTGGTTCCAAATCACAGTTATAGAAATAAACCACAATACATGTCATATATTTCCTGATGCCCATCAGAACTAATTCAAATTCCATCTACTTAGTTATCAGTCACTTGCTAGCTTTTCTTGAATTATTCTTTCATGCATGAATAAGATTTGTCAGTTTCTATATCAAATCCTTATAAAATTTCTTTTGAGAGATGAGAGGGGGAAATATTTTGTTCTTTACATTTACTTATTTTAGAAAAATCACATCTGCAAGGCTAATTTCTATTAGAAAAGTGTTAACAGAGAGTTTAAGTTCTTAATATTTGCACAATCTCTGAAAATTCAAATAAGTCTGCTGTTTTCTAGCTATTACTATTGAAAAAGCACAATATTTTTTCATCTACAAAGTGGAGCATTTGGAAACTAGTTAAACTTTCACCATCATTTACAATTGGTATTTATTCCATTGTTATGTAAGACACTGTGTACATTTGCATTTTGCATATAGGTCTTGCAGAGTTATACGTGTGTCTTTCTATCGAATGGTCCTCCTGAGTGGGTTAGATAACTTCAAAAGGTTAAAGTGTCATTTAAAATCCAATGGTGACCCATGTGAATAAAGAGAATTCTTGATTTGTGCATGACTTTTTTTTCTATATGACTCTTAGAAAAGGCACCTAAAGTATGTAAGTTAAGCCCATCACTTTTGAGTAGTTAGTCTACATTCAGGAATGAAAATATATCAATATGTAATAACACAAGCTTACAAAATGAAGAAACAGAAACTCATCTGGCATTCACTAAGCCCACTGGCATGTGACAGTGAATTTGCAGTCAGGCACAGAAACAGCCAAGCTCACAAAGCCTATATTTTTAGAGCCGTAGCAGTCATCCTATAAATTATTCTGCATCTAGGTCCCCATAAATAACAAGACAGATGCACAATACTAGTATCAGTTGTACAAAACCTTATCCTAGTCAGCAAGATGCTGCAATAAATAGGTTAATCATTATTAATGTCTTTGATATCCATCTTAAAAATATTAAATCAAGATGAATTAATTTGGAGTTAACGTGACTGCAATATGAATTGCCAATGGTATTTACTTGCAAATTCAGTTTTTGAGGACAAATTAAATCTCCTTCACTCTCAAAACCAACCTTGATTTCTACATTATTCCATAAGAACTGCAGATTTCTTGCTAGAGTTGATACTGATGCACAGTGGATTCCCCTGCACACATAGATTTTTATGTTTGTACCTATCTGTCAAAACAATGGTCCATCCAGTTAGATGTTTCTTTCAGTTTTGTTCCCAACTAACAATTCTGGTAAGAAGTTTTTGACCCAATTGACTAGAGCACTCTTGAAAAGTTACACAACTGATTTTTCCTTGAGAAACATCAGTTTCTTTTTTATCCTCTCCAGTCTCAAGTACCATCAGATAAATAAAGCTTCTCATCCATAATTAGGAAGTCAAAAGAAAAACTCCTTCACATGAATGGTTAGATATCTATAAATATGAAATACAAGTTTCTGAGTTTCATTAATCATATTTATAATGAACTTAAATCATTAAACCTGGGAGTTAGCTGCATCAGAAATAATTTTTTTCAAAAGTAGAACATAAATTAGAAAATAACGAATTGCCTTCTTAAGCACTGTCTATATGGTAGATAACAGCTACCAACTCTGGTACAAAAGGAGCAAAAACTATGTTAAGAAATGGAAAATTGAAGCCCCAAACTCTTAAATTCTGTTTCAATACCTCCATAATATAACCATTCTTTGTGGCTCTGGGTCAACGTTCACTATATTTCATTAATAAAATATTATGTTTAACAAAAGCTTCTGACACCCCCCCCCCTTTTTTTTTTTTTTTTTTTTTTTTTTTTTTTTTTTTTTTTAGAGTCTTTCTGTCGTGCTTGGTTTTTTAGCTCT
>JANIJG010009826.1:0-32008 GCA_024611175.1 Megaceryle torquata
GATCTGTTCCTGTGTGGCCTGCCCTAGGTGTTCCTGTACTGGAAGGGGGTTGGACTCGATCTCCAGAGGTTGCTTCCAACCCCTACCATTCTATGATTCTATGATGCAACCTGGTAATAACCTCTTCTTTGCTGCCCTGTAATTCATAGGTCAGCGCTTTGCACAAATGGAGGAGAAAGCTCTTCTAGCCCTCATCCTGCGGCGCTTTTGGGTGGATTCATGTCAGAAGTCAGAAGAGCTTGGTATAGCTGGAGAACTGATTCTTCGTCCAAATAATGGCATCTGGATTAAGCTAAAGAGGAGGCCAAATGCTGGATTCGAATGAAAGGAAATTAAAGATTTTTTCAAAAACTTCCATGCTATTTAGGCTGAGATATGTTTCTAAATCAGATACTTCCATGGCAGTCCAGCAATCTGTTGAAATTAAAATCATTACTTACTGCTTCATTAATGAAGATATTGTAGTAGCTCTAAATTACTTTTCTAGTACATGTGAACTTCTTGTTCAACTTTTAAGTGTGAGTCTAAACATAAAATCTTAGTGCCTTATCTATTTGGATGAAACTATTCTATTGCAGCAGTGAAAAAAACCCTTGAATTATGGTGGTAACAACAGTAATGCCTGTGATGAAGTGGTCTGGTTATATTCCATAGCATTTGGAAGGTAACTAATAGTCTCAAATCTTAGTATAGTTTCCAGATTTATTTGGTTATGAAAGGTACAAGTGACCAACACTTCCACTTGGAACAATTTTTTTTCCCTTTTGGTCATGACTGCATCTATGAAGACAAAGCAAAAATTTCACTCCTCTTTTGTAAGCATTTACAGTAAAGAAGTGAGTGATCTGTATTATCTTTTAGCAAAGTATACCATAAGCATTAATCTGTATGAACTAGATAGTGTTCAAATTACACAAAGAATTTAATAATGTCAGAAACACTGTTTTATTACAAATTTTAAGAATAAACTTCTATGCCTTGATATGGAATGAAATTATATCTGTAAAAAATACATGCCTATGTGCAAGTAAATTACTGATGGATAATTCTTTCTTATCAATTCCTCTGAGGTGATCAGTCAACTAGATTTTACTGTGTTAATCAAAGCTGAAACAATGAGCCAGGCTGCTCTTGCCTTCTAGGGTTCTGAAGGCAACAGAGAATTTCTTGCTAACTGATGTGAAAGAGGATTTACAGTGATGGAATGAAGCACCTCTGAAAGTTTCTGACTGTATCTTCAGGACAGGTCAAAATCTGCAACAAGCCACACAATTGCAGAACAGACTCTTCATGACTTGTGTAAGCACTGAAGAAAAAGCTGGTGCTAGACCAAGCTTAGGTCCTCCAGCTGGTCTGCTCTTTACTTGTACCCAATTCTTTGGAACTTTTTTGGCTGGTGTGTGTTACCCCAGCATGACCCCTGTACAAAGAAGAGTGCACACTGATAACCACACCACTGTCTTTATCTGCTGATACAGCAGTTGCTGTTGCGGACATGATTGGGGGATGGGAGTGGGGTTTTAGATGTACTATTGTCTTTAGGTTATTGTGGGGCTGTGGGTGACCTGCAGAGGGCAACTGAATGAGAGGCTGGAGATCAGACCTGATATGGCTAATACAGACTGGTCTGTCTCTAACAATTCATGTGTTAGGGAATAAAAAAGGAGTAAAATATCCGTATTGGTTTTCTCGACCTTTATGGATTATTTTCTTTTGTCTGTTTCCTTGTGCCCTTTTTAACAACACTTTGTAGTTTAATACCTGGGATACTGCTGTGATTTGGAGAACATCAGAATAGAAAGTAATCCCTGTGTTTTCCAAGTAAATTAGAGGCTTCCTTTAACCTGCCATATTCTTTATATTCTGGTAAACCTGTGGGTTACCATTTTCTGAGGATCTTCTAACAAGAAAGGATTTAACTGCTTAGTTTACATAAATGAAATCACAGACCTCATCAGAATTTATTGTAATTGCTAACTTTCTTTTACCGTTAATAAAAGCCATCTAACAATGATAATATTGTTACATTCTTTAGCCTTCATTTTCAAAGTAATTTTTCATTGCAAGATAATACCAAGAATACAAGTTTATGGGGCTGATTGTAAAACTTGTTTTCTTTATAATGAGAGAACTTTTGAAAGTTATCTTCTTATATTAATACACATAACATGAATGACACATGTTTTCCAAAGAGAGTCTTAAGTTAAGGAATTATTTAATGCTTTGGGGCACTTGTATACCTGCAAAGCTCGCATTACCAAGATTTGCATCCAGAATACATTTTCTCAGAACATTTGGTATGTAGTTGAAACCTGGAGAGGTACCTCATGTTTTGTTGAACTATTTCCTTAAATTGAGGTCTTTCAAAACAAATGAAAACTAATATTATTTCATTATCTTCTCTGGGATCTATTTTGTGGAAAATGGACCAAACTGTAGAAATTGACTGAACTATAAAAATTGTCTCCATAAAGATAATTTTTGTGACATCAATCTACAATGATCAGTATTTTTGCCTGTGCTTTGTTTTTATACCGTACTCTTGTCATATAACAGGATCTCAAGTAAATTGTAATTTCTTTTTAATCTCTGATGGGAACAAGAAGAACAGGGAGACAAAACTTAGGTATAACAGTAATGAGAAACTCATTATTAAAATTGGATGGGCTCAAATGCTGGCACAGGGTTTCTGAAGTGGAAAATCTCTATTTAATGATGCATGTAGTATCTTTGCCAAGATGAGCACTGATGTAATCCTGTGGTCTTTGTGTTCAGAGCTGTTATGAAAATGCAATGACCTCTCTTCTTTTCTTGTGAAAACTTGTTCTGAAGCAATCTGTGTCTGCTAAGGAAATAAATATTGAAGAAAATAATACTGAAAGAACATGAACTTTCTGATTTAATTTCTGATTTAATTTTTAGGGCTTGTTTTAGCAGCATATGGTATTTCACTCTGTCCTTTGTCATATACATAACGATCATCATGCAGAATGAAAGATGCACAGAGAATACTTTAGAATATTTGTTGTCTTTTTTTTTTTTTTTTTTTTCTACTGGAGATTTTAGAACCAGATTCATGATAATATTATTATAGCATCCTCATTCATATGGAAGGGTGTCCACAAAGCCATATTGAAATTAGAACTTGTGTTGTTCTTGTCTTACTGGTACGTTCCTTCCCTCATTCCCTCTGAGATACTCTTCCTCTTGTCAAAACTCCTGTCACAACTAGTAGGTGTCTCATCACAGAGTAGATCCTCTCCCATATTGAAGCTGCTTTTTAAATTGGATTGCCATAAGAAATATGGGATTTTGTTTTGGCTGGCAGACTTAGACCTAAATCAGGCTAGAGTAGTGTCCAGTAATTCATTTCCTGAGGTAAAACAGTTCAGTAATTCCTGTCATATTTGCAGATGAATGAGATTTTACATAAATTACAGTGGAAATCAGCAGAAAGCAGTATCAAGCTATAGGCAATTGCACTGCCAGAGAGATTTCATTTTAATAACTTGCTGACAGTTTAGGATGAAGCAGGTTTTGTTGTTTGTTTGGTTTTTTGTTGTTATTTTTTTTGTGGTTTTTTTTGTTTGGTTGGTTTTTGTTTTTTTTTTTTTTTTTTTTTTTTTAATATAATACTAAACCAGTCAAACCAGAAGCTTGTGCTTCACTTTGTTTCAGGTGATTAACCTAAATTTTGTATTTATCATCAAAAAATGTTTCCATTTTACCAAAGTCTTTTTATGAGCTCTTCTTTTAACCCTGACACCTAAATTACTAAATCTTCATTACAATATCTTGATTTAGTTGCAGAACATTACTGATGGCTAAATGAATACAGTGAGGGAATTCAGACAGCACTAATGTCATGTGTGGAGCTTTATGAGCCTAAGGAGTGTTAGATGGTTTTGGTGTTCTGTGCACTTTAAATTTTTAGTTCTTCTCCTACTTTAAATCATATAATTTCTTTGGATTTAAGTGAAGTTCAGTAAACTGGTATCAGCTAAGACTTGGTCTCAGCATATTTTATAATTTGTGCTATAATAAATATATCCTATAACAATAAACAATGCTTCATTCAGGGATAAACAGTTCATAACACAGTCTTGTCTCTGTACAAAAGTACAACTATTGATTTGAGCAACAGTGCAGCAGTGTAAACAGGGGAGCATTTGTCATAGACCCACTGAAAGAAAATGCATTTATTTTTCAAAGTGAGAATACTTATTATGATTCTCTTTGAATAGCATTGCTGCATTATGTTTCAGCTTCACCATCAAAACCAATAGATTTCCATACAGATGTAGTTAAAATAATATATACTTTTGGAACGAGTGTGGTATCTAAATTTAAGAATTGCTGCTTTAAGAAAGTTTTGTTTGTTTGTTTGTTTTCCCTGCTAGTTTGCTTATGAAACAAACAGCCATCACCAAAAGATTCCTTTTCATGACATAAATTACTAAAATAGAAATAATGTACTATAGAAATAAAAATCTTATAGAAGCTTCTGATGAATGGGTATGACTGCATAGTGTATGATGAGACGTGATACTGGTGAAACTTATGATGAATCTGCCCTGTGTTTTTCTGCTTATTTGAACTGTATATCTTACTTTTCCAAAAGTGTGGTATTGGAGTTTTCAGGTCTTTTTGTTGTTTTGTTTTGTTTTTAAATAAGACAGTAATGAAACAGAATAACATCACCCAATGCCTGAGTGAGAAAGCCCAGATGAGAAACAAAAAGTGAAGAAATTTTAATCCCTTTATGCCACCAGGTAAAAAGCACAAATACACAAAAGGAAAAATAATTACTTTAACTGAATACTAATGCTGGTTCAGCAACATTAAAACTATTAAGTTCAACTTGTTTTGTTTATAAATTTTCAGATACGTGGTAGGTTTGGTGATTATTTTCAGGTTTATAAAAATGATGTAATTTGAAGGAAGTATGATAACTTTTCCAGAGGGGTAAAAGACTATAATAATTTGCTAGATGAAAAAAGAGAGACTTAAGTGTCATTCTGTGTAAGTGACATACCTGTAGTTACACAGAAAGGCTTCAGTGATGTTAGCTGGAGATGGTATGGTGTACTTTCCCAGAGCTGGACTCCCATGATACCTCTACACCCCATGGCAGATAGAAAATCTCCTGAGCAGAAGGTCAGAGCTGTATAGGCATCTTAGTCTCAAAATATCTCATGTTACAGGAATAAAATATCAATGTGTTTTGCAATGAAGTCTTATAGTGCTTTCCCTTGTTATTGCTACACACTTAAATGAGAACAGAACATATAAAAATGAAATCTGCTGTACTGAAAACATTTGAGTCCTCTCCTAGAAGCATGTCAGGGCAGAGTGAATAGATGCACAGGAGAGTATGAAGACTTTCTTTAAGACAGTTCTTTCATTGTAAGGAGGAGTTGGAGACCTTGATAGAAGTAATTTCATTCAACAGGATGTTCAAAAGGATCACACAGTTGGGTGAAATGTTTTGATCCAGGTAGCTTTTGAGTAGAACACATGTATCTGTCCTTCTAACATATTCCATTTATAAAAAAACAAAACAACCAACCAATTAAAAACAAAAACCAAAACCAAGCAAAAACAGAGGAAGAAAAGGGGGAGGAGGGAAGACTTGTCCCTTTGGCAATTTCACTGTGATACCTTTTTTTTTGAGATTTTTTTGTCAGATTTGAAAGAAATGTCATGTTTGAAATTTATTTTGCTTCTGTCACAGAAGTTAAAAAGCACTGTGGAAATCAGAACAAGTGATTTAGATCAGCTACAAACTGACTTCTTGTTGTTGCATTTACATTTCATATATCTGTAAACAAGCTTCTGGCAAGCTGAAGATGCTGTTGGTTGTATCTAACAACAAAATAGGAGCGTAGAAAGGACCACAGTAAAACTATCTGGAAGATATAGAGTGGATAATTTCTGCAGAGTACTGAAAAGGAAGATTATGAATTTAAACTGATGTTAGATACATAGCACATATATATATAGCTGAATACATAGCTGAATAATACAGGTGTTTCCTCTTGCCAAGGGAATGCCTTAAGAAAATGGTGTAATAGTAAGAAAACATAGGTAACAGTTCTCTCTTCAGTTAACAGTAGTTTCATAATGGTGTCATTTACTTGGGTCTGACTCTCTAGTCTTACTGATTTCATGTGTACTTCCCCACTGCCCCAGCTCAGGATTTGCTCTGGAGATAAATCTCATTCCCTGTTTATGTATGTTCTTGTGCTAGCACCAGAGACTCGGGCTGATCTCAACCATGGATTTGTCTTCTGCTTTAAAATAAAAAATAAAACCTGGTGTAAAACCTGGACATCAATTTCAGTGAAGTCTGGATTATGTATGCTCTGAAAATGTGGCCCAAGGTCAGTAACAATATTGACAGAAAGAGTACCCATTCAAAGTAAATATTAAAGATAAGTTAGCATTGCATGCACAGTAATATTTAACACAAACTGTTGACTTTTTTTTTTTTTCTTGTAGAGCATAAGCCTTATCCATTCATCCAGACCTACTGTATGTTCAGGTACGTAATCATTATTTCGACTGATAATCAGTGAAAGGTTTTCATAACAAGACAGTGTATGTTGATCTATTTATGGATTGTGTTGTGTGGTTAATATAATTGATTCTTTCACAGCTTAAAAAAAAAAAAAAAAAAAAAAAAAAAAAAAAAAAAAAAGGCTTAAAGTTCACTAGAAGCACGAAATGCGAGTCATTTGTTTGTTACATTGATAATAGTATCCACTTAACTACCAGGACAGAGTCAGGATTAATAGTGACATTTGATGGAATATTGCTCCCAGTCTAACAAGAATAAATATTCTGTTGTGAAATGAAGCAGAAATTCTCTAAGCGTTTATAAGCTTTATTGTTTTTTGCAGTCATAAGTAAAGGGCAAACATATGTTGCTCTCTTATGCTACTTTATATACGCCATTACTGCATATCACAGCTGTAATTTGTAATTTTCAATGTGATTTTGAATTAATGATGTAACAATACAAGTGTAAATCAGTGATATGACTTGTGGTTTTATAAATCAATTATATACCCTGTATTAAACTTATTCTAAAGAATGATTTTGTTGGTTTTTTAGGATGATTTGGATTTATCAGACTTTTAATTTCATTTTCCTACTTGCTTCTGTTTACAGTGGTAAGTGAATATATAATTCCTAAGATAGGTACACAGAGTAATGCACCTGTTCTAAAAGAGAATATTAGTAACTGCAGTCTGGCCCTGAGAGAGCTGCCTTGATTCTGCTGGGTTGCCCTCAGCTAAATTTCGGTAATTTGCAGAACCCTATTGCCTGACATGGAACTTTCTATTGGGGTTTTACTGATATTGTCCTGCCACCCTCACACCATGCTGTCACCTCACCCAGCATGCACAGGACCCTGCTATGGGTAGTTTTCTCTGTTGGACTGAGGCTCACACTGCAAAATCAGTGTGGTGTTCAGTGTTGCCCACCCAACAGCAAGGTTAATTAGGAAAGGAGCCCTATGGAGTTGGTTGGGATGCAGGAGGTGTGGTGGAACCCCCTGCTTCTCAGATGAATTTTCTCTAACCTAGTTCCCCTTCAGTGCAAATTAGAGCTCCCTAAAGTTTGCTGTAACGTGCTGGCTACCAGAGGCTTAGTCCAGCAGTGTTGGTGTTCTAGTCATGGAAGAACCTCAGCCTTTTCCTGAGGTGCTGCCCTTGGGCTAGGAGGCAGGGCTAATGACCGCTGGCAGAAGCCACCCAGATCAGCAGCCTCACTGGGGAACAAGAGCTGAGCTTTAGAGCCAACATCCTTTTTTAGTTTTTTTAGATAAAGAAACCCCACCAACCTTCAGTCTTCTTCACACATTGCCTTCGTGTGCCATTGCTGAGTTAAAAAGTTAAAAATACGTAAGACCCATGAGTCATCATGCTTGAAAGACTATTGCAATAAATGTGAATAGCTACAGAACCATCTGTTTAATCATAAATTATTTTTTTAGAATTCTCTTGATATGCTAGAAAATTGGTGATTGTGTCTGTTTTTCTATGTCAGTCTGTGTTAATGATTTACCTTGTTCAGTTAGCAAAAGTCAAACTACAAAAATTGCATTGCGTTTCCCTGAAGTTCCCTCTCCTGATAAGTTATAACTAAGACCTAACACAGGTTTATGTTCAGTAACGTATTAACCGTTTTCTCTGAGGACGATTAGGTAACAGCTTTTTAGATAAATCTGTTTGATAATTGTGGTATGATTTAAGGAGATGTTTTAACATGGATTGAAATTTCAGAAAAACTAAAATCTTGAAATAATTTTGAGGCTTAAGAAACAGATTTTTATTACAACTTTTATGGTTTTACATAGTACATAGTTTTACAGCGTAAGTAATTTTTTGTGTGTGTTTAATTTACACTAGAAAAAGTGTAAATGAGATCCAAAATATCTGCTACAGCAAATAATTGCGATATTATTTTCTTTTGTGTATCGAATTCACATAGAGTGTTCTGAGTAATAGAAAGTTTTTCTCCTAATGACAAGGGTGGACAAAAAAACCTCTGAGGATTAATAAATACCAATTTTTAGAGAAAGATTTTGAAAGTATATATACCAGAAAATCTGGATGTTCGTAAAGGACAAATTTTTTACTGACAAGAAATTAAACTTTAAAAGTTATTAGCATATCTTGTACTTGTGTCTAAATTCATTACTACTTTTTTTTTTTTTTCTTTCTGAGCAAATTATATATTTTAGTCGTGCACAGGAACTGCAGAATTACCTAAGTATAGGTAACGTTAACAAATAAAAATTACTTGTAATATTTTAAAACTGTTAAATCCAATGATAGTTCCATTTGTTGTCAATTTAAATAGCCTTTGATACAGTACAATAGCTCTAAGTAAAAGATCGAGCAGCTAGAATTATTTTTTTCACCTGGGTTTCTATCCATTTTATAAAATACAGTATTGCCTCTTTATCTTTTAGCTAAGAAAAAACCACTTTTGTAGACATAGGAATAAAAACTGTAATATTTGCTGATTTGCTAACCCTTTGGAAGGCAAAATACAAGAAGAGAGTGGGCTCCTCTGCAGAGGGGGAGGTTAAAACTCTAGGTCTTTTCACACAGAAATCTTACAAATACCTTCATTTTGAAAGATGGAAACAGATTGCTGCTGAAGTATCATCACTGAACAGCTCTGCAGCATTGAGTGGGTTTCATGACAAAGGTCAGTGTGGGATTGATGATGAATTCTTGCAGATGTGAGGTGGTTGTTGAACTCACTTTTATTCTGGACAGTTCTTGAGACACTACTCCTGTAATAGTATTTTTTTCATTGTAAAGGAAGTTAGAGGGGATGGAATGTGAGGGAGCAGAATGTTTATAAAATGCTGTGAGCTATTGAAGATATGCACCATGGTACTGCCTTTGAGGCCTGACTGTGGCCTCAAAGCATCCCTAAACAAAATAGGACTGTCTTCACATACAACTTCTTAAAATCTTTTTGGTATTTGCACTTCCTTCTCCTGGTTTTCATCTTAACGATTATCTGTGCTGGTCTCTCAAGATGCTTCTGCCACTCCTGAGATCTGCCATGAGAAGGTCCCTTCCCTTTCTGCCATGCAGATCTGCCTTGTGGCCCATCCTGCTGCTCAGGCTTCTGGCTTGGCTCAAACTGCCCTGCTCTACCATCAGGTACAAGGCAGGGAAAGGGGGGAGACATCCCAGAGAGTTTTATTTCTGCTGGAGATCGAAGACAAGAATCTCAGAGGAACTGTGTTCCTCGCCCTGCTCACCCCCTTCTCCTGCCAAAGGACTGTGTTAAATGCAAAGTCAAAGACAAAGAGGAGCAGTGGTCTCACCCTCTCCTGGTAAATGGTGCATACTCTCATTTTAATAATTTACACATTTTGTTATTCCACATCAGAATGTATGACTCAGATATATGAAAATACATACTTCCAAGGAGGAGACCTCGCTACGGTTTTTACGCCAAGTGCCAATTACTGCCAAGTAGTCTGTACTTACCATCCTACCTGCCTGCTCTTCACCTACTTGCCAGTGGCATGGACTAAAGATCCTGCAAAAAGGTAAAATTCTCATGTTTGTGTGACTTTGCTGGTGTTTTGTGATACTTTTAGGAACTTGGTAATGTTCTGACAGAATACAGTCACACAGGGAAAGCTACAGGGTTGCCATGGAAAACAATGCTGTATCTTTAAAGCTTTTGATCTAAAAGAGTATTTGCTTAAATCCAGAAGATTAAATTTGGCAGTTCCCAATCTTTCACACTCACATACCACCCCTTTCAAGGAAACAGAACTGACTGTGCACTCCTTCCTCTGTGCTACATATTTATTGTTTGGAGACAGTGTAAGCAATTTCACATCTCCAGTGATCCCCTTTACTGTCCCCTAACCTCTCTCTTTAGCATATTTTGCTCACACTTAAGAACTTCAGTAGTCTGAGAGGATGAGGTTGCTCTCTCTCTCTATGCCCAGTGCATTTCTGTCCTCAAAACCCTGGACGCTGCTTCTCACTTTAATGAGACCTCTGTGGAGCTCCCATGTACAAACGAGTCATCTCATCTGCCACCAGTGCCAGCAAAGCAGATGCAGCTCTACCCTATCTTTCTCCAAATTGCACTTGTCTAAATTTTAATGTTCAAGGATATTGGACAGCCTGCATCTCACCTGAGCAACAATCGTGGAAGTCTGTTGTACTGCAAAAGCTGTGAATTGCTGCATTTTCAAACACAGGTTTTCCTGCTACTTAAAAGATAGCAATACAGAAATGCTGCCGAAAGTGGACATGGAAGGAGCTATCTCTGGACATTCCTTAAAGCAGTGTAACGTCCAAATTAGTGGTAAGATGTGGTTATTCACATGTATCCATGTTATGCTTTGTATCATGTAGCAGATGTTAGAAAATTAGCATTTCAAAACCAGAAATAGAATTGGGGAAGCAGCCAAGCAGTGATTTCTATGTTCATTGCCAGATCTCTTTCAAGCATAGCTTACAAAAATCTTCCACTTGTTTCACCCTTCAGCCCCAGTTGTCCACCACTAGGGCTCCACAGATGAGGTGACAGGGAAATTATGCTCCTGTTCCATTTGCTACAGGCAGGTGGGAGCACATGTTTTAACCAGTAGCTCCAGTTCTAAAAATGAATTTACTGCTACAATTCTAATCCAGCAAGCTGCTCATACAGTGTGTGAACCCGCCTTACAACTTTGTAGAGCAGATGCCCAGGAAAGCAGAAGTCACAAAGTGGTGTTGCTGCCTTCATGATTCTCTGTAATAACTTATTACCAGCTTCATCTTTTAGTGTATGTGTGCTATGCATGGAGTCTTGTTATACCTGTGAGTTACCAGCAGTCATATTTAAAGCCTAATAAATGTGTTGTTTTAAATATTTTAAACTTGTACCATCATAATGATGTCATTAAGAAGAGATCAGCTTTAAGCATACCATGGTATTGCAGAAAAACAGAATAAGGAAGAATATATTTATTCACTTCCTGACTTTGAGGACAAATAGCATCTTACGGCTGTCAGGGTAATTCCTTATTTTTATTGGTATAGCACCTCAATATTCCAGGGCTAAATGGACCTTAGTTGATGCATGTTTTCCATTGCAGCTATTGACAAATCCATTGTGCTTGCTTTTGCTTGCTACTTGCTTTTCAGAGTAGTCAGGACTTTTAAAAGCACTTTCCTGACAACATTCTTGTGCGTTTACATTTCTGAGTAGCTTTGGCCCAGGAATAATGGATTTCAGTGGAGCATTATTCTTTATGCTATATAGACTAATTGATATCAGTGGAGTTACTCTAAAATCAGACTAATGTCACTAAAGTGAAAATCTACCCATATAGGTTTAAAAACCCTACCAATGGTTGACTGACATGTTCTGTGAAGAGCCCCCACTGACCATGAGTCAAAATCTGCATCCTACATGGGGAAAAGCTGTTTCAAACAACACAGTCCAAATTCTCACTCTGTGGAGTGTAAATTAAATCTTATGATCCAAATGGGAGATGCCTGTTGCATATGAGGAGACAATTGCCTTTTAAACTGCTCTATGAATTTGGAAATGGGAAAGTACGTTTTGGTATTAATCGTTAATTCTTGCTTTGATTGATGTCATCATGGCCTCAGCCATAGCGGTTAGAGCTCCACTCTTATGTAGACAGAGGCAATGTCAAAGTCTGCCAGTTTTTTCCTTCACCATGTGGTACTATACTATACCATACCTGCACTTATAATGTTACTGGAAGTATATATGAAGTATGATGTAATTGAAGTGAGGATGGGATGTGGAATCTGGATTATGAGGACATGTTGTACAATCTGCAATCTTTTGGGCAGTTTGGGCTGTGGGGTGGGGAAACGACTAGAAGCATGTTTTTAGAACTTGGTCTCTCTTTTTTCACAGCATGCAGCCCAGATATCCACATAGGACTGGATATGGAAGGGAAAATTTATAATGTTACTATGGCTGACAGCTATCAACAGTGTCAAAAAAGATGTACCAATGACAATCATTGTCATTTTTTTACATACACCTCAGAAACGTTTCACAATGAAAGTTTTCGGTAAATACAGCTTTGATCCCTTTCTTTGGACAGTGCTGTGCTTTAGTAGAGTAAGTCTCTGAGCAGTGTAAGATGTAAGAGTTTATTCAAGGAAGTAATTTGTCATCCTTGTAATGTTTATTCAGGCTTACAAACATGAGAATATCTGTAGTAAATTAGCTTTCATTTGTCTATTGGTGAGAAAGACAAACTTGATTATCATAGTGCTGAAAAATTTAAAATTCTCTGGAGATATTGAAATGCAAATTACATCAGTAGGTGTGCAGCGTTATTGCTCTGCTAAATCTCACTCCACTTACTGCTCTGAAAATAGCATAATCAGAACAGCCAGATAAAATATTTCAGTTTTATCAGGCCTATTTTTGAGCTGTTAATCTGCTCAATTTTACAAGTTAAACGTGGTTCTGATACCTCTGTTCCTCATTTGAGGATTTTTCTGGAGATTGGAGATGGCTGTGGCCTATGGCCAGAACACGCACCATGGTAGGAATCATAGGGCCAGGAGGTTGGTTGTAGACCAAGGAAGATGGCCTGTTGTTTTACCACTTTCTTTATTCTTTGTCACTCAGTAAAAAATGCTCCTTGAAACATACCAGTGTAGGAACTCCAGCCAGCATAAAGGTGCTTGATGAGGTTGTGTCTGGATTCTCTTTAAAGCCATGCCAGCTTTCTGAAATAGGTAACTATTTAAAATCTCTGATTCAGTTTAGTTTTAAGGGTAATGGATGACAAGGTGCAGTCTACCTCTGACATGTATAAATGTTTCATTATGTAAAATAATACTAATAGAAACATTACTGCAAATATAGTTAGTACTCTTAGGCACAAAGGAGATTCAGATCTTTTTATTTTTTCCATTTGATCATTTGTCTTACAAAAACAGTTGCCTGCTTTGAAGATCTAAACAATTCTTTTGTTACATTAGCTTGATGAAATTGCGAGTTATTTTTGTACCATGGATACACAAAAGAAAGACAAAATCCTGTCAAAGTCAAACATCAGGAAGAATATAGAGCTTTCTAAATTCTGACTGTATACCATATATGCACTTAGAATTTTTTAATGAAGACTGACAACTTTCTAATACAATTGGCTAATATGAAGGGATGGATTCTGTGTTTTGTGGGTGATTTGTGATGAAAGCAGTGTCTGTACTTGTTCCTGCAATTATTACTCAGGCAAAACTCTCAAGAGTGCAAGATCAAACAGTGTGTTTTATCATTTCTTATTCTCAATAGAAACATCTTTCACTTTTTTCTATTTTTTTTTTTCCGTTGTTTAAATCTACTTCCACCTTGTTTTACTGTGTGGTGTTTTCCCTTCTTAATGGTGATGCTGTTATTCTGCTTCTATATAGCCTTATTATAGCTCACAGGTAATCTAGTTTTCCCATAGATATCACATTTTGTAGAGACTGCATCTTTTTTTTTTCTAGATCAGTACATTTTATTCAGATTCTGCTAGCTCTACTGCAGGAATAATCACTCAAAAGTATTGAAAAATAATTTTTGCTCAGATCTTAACAATGAAGACACTTAAAAATTAAGTGTGAGGAATTAAAAAAGGAAGAAAAAGTTTTGTAAAGGGAAGAAAACAATGTAGCTATTCCCTCAGTAGCTGTATTAGAGAGAATGGAGGAAAGTTTTGTTGTTTGTTTGGATTTTTTTTTTCTCTCTCTCTCTCTCTCCGAATTCTTGCATTAGGATATACTAGAAAGACACAGATTCATGTTTAGAAGACAAATCTGAGTACTCAGGAGGGTCTTGCTGACAGACATTGAGAAGAATCAGGGGACTGTAGCATATGTACAAACAACACAATTTTAAGTTTATAGTTTATGACAGTGATGATATGGTAGTAATGATCCATTACAAATTAAATTAGAATTTATGAAAGGATGTGAAGGTCAATCTTGTTCTTACCTGGCTTTCTGTGTCTTGTGAGAAAGTCAAGAGAGTGAGAGAAAGGGAACAAATCATGGGATCATAGAAGCCTAGACAGTACCACTGAATCAAGAGGTCATCTAAGGAGGTCATCTGCCCTAATCCAAGACAGATTACCTATACTTGTACAGACAGATTTTTTTTCTGTTTGTATTGTGTATTCTGTTTGTATTGTGTATACAATACTCTCCAGTATTGTTGTTCTTTCATCTATTTTTTTTAAAACCTCATCAAATTAACAGGATTAACATTAAGCTCTAACTCTCCCTTTTGCTGTTTTTTCCTTTCTGTAGTAAGTTATCCCCATTATGTTTTTATAACTCATTGGGCAGTGTCAACCTGACTGCTGTTGACTTGCTCAATAGCTTAAGTTCTCTGATGCTGCCCAGTCCTGTGTTTTGAACGATTTAAAGCTTTTACTGTCTTTACAGCTTATTAGTTTCAAGAAACATCCTCTGTACTGCTGCTTCCTTTTTTTCACTTTTTGATGTACTGGGATTTTAACTAGGACTTTGAGTATATCTTTGGAGAAGGCAACTCATTCTTCTTCTTCTAAACATGCTAATGCTTCCTGTAACTTCAATATCCATAGTCTGGTTGTGTGATTTATTGTGCCAAGCCTCTGTTATGTTGTTTCAGTCATGTCAGAGGGCAGACAGTACATTACTCCTGCTTATTCTGCCTACTTTTCAAATAGCATTTAATGCTAAGAGGGTCATGCCATTATTTTTCTTCTTGTCTTCCCATGATCACCTTAGATATACCCATTACTTTTAATTATTTTAAGCTTTGCCTAGATTGCCATGATATATTCCTAATTGTGGATTTGTACACTGATCTCTACTGTTCCTAATTTAAAGCCTTCCTTATTGCATTAGCAAATCTGTATTCTAATAAGTCATTTATCTTCTTCTCTGTATGAACCTTATCCCCATTTAGTAGTCCCCTCCATGAGTTTCGCCACTTAAAAATGTTCTCAAGAAATATTTTGGTTAAAATGCAGTGTTATCTTTCCATCTTATCAGTCAAAAAGGAAGGAAAATGTGAATCAGGATAGAAATGAATAATCTATAATCCTTTATAGTCTGATGATGTAATAAAGTCTTTGGAATTTTGGTATTTTATTCTTGTTTTATACAGATTGTCAAATGGACATTTTTGAAGATCAAGAATTTTCAGGAATGAATATTAGAAGTTTTTTCACTCCCGATATCTCTGTCTGCCAAACTATTTGTACATATTTTCCAAAGTGCTTGTTCTTTACATTCTTTACAAGGGAATGGCAAATAGAGTCTCAAAGGTGAATATGACATCTAACTTTAATTCCCTAAGTAGATTTTTTTTTTTAAAGCACACAGTCTTTTTTTAACCACTATTTTCTTATGGAAATTTTTTGTTAAAAGGTTATTTTCAGTAAAGCACAGCTTTTTGTGTTTTGTATTCATAAGTTTGTAATTTCCTGTGGGTATTTCACACATCCAAAAGAGAGGGAGCATCCAGATTGCTTTAATGACTTAAAGCTGAATTTTATGAAATTATCAAGTCATCCATTTTCCTAGCAGTGTATAGTTATTTATTTGAAAATATTTTTGATATAGTTAACAGGTTTTAAAATGGGTCTATTAAGCTCCCTTCTTTTATACTTAGTAGTAAGAATAGTTAAAAATCTGCATTCCACATAAAGCAGAAGAATAAATTTCCAAAAGAATTTCAGGGAGAAGCAAAGCTGAGATGGCATATATCATCTAAACTCACCTCTTCTACGTATGTATAAATACTGTACAACCTTTAGTAGTACAGTCATATGCCATTTCACAAAGCTACAGAAACCTCACCAATTTAGTGTAAACTAGTGAAATGAGATAATACATTTTCATATTCAGTACTTTTACAAATAGAGACTTGGGAGAAAAAAAACCCCACATATAAGAAAGGACCTTCACTTAACAGTACCTAAAAACCCCCTAATTTTAAGATGTGAGAATAGATTTAGTTATTATAAAAAAAAAATTTTCATTTTAGAAATCTTTGCCTTCTGAAGACATCAACAAGTGGGATACCAGAGGCGCTTATATCACGAGAAAATGCTGTATCAGGCTTTGGTCTCCTAAATTGCAGAAGATCCTTTCCTGGTAAACAATAAATTACAATAAAACTGATTTTGAATTAATCAAATTAGTAGACTTTCTAATGCTTGGAATGCACTCATTCTTTCAGCCTGCAATTCTCGCATTTACATGCATATGAATTTTTTGGGAGATGAACTCAATGTCACTTATACTAAAGGACACAGAGCCTGTCAGCAGGTCTGCACAGATGTGATCCGCTGCCAATTTTTTACCTACTTTCCTCTGCAAGATTCATGCAATGAGGAAAGGTGAGATATGTATTTTAAAATTTTCAAAGACATTGCTGAAATAATTGTTTCACAGACTTGGTGAGGGGGTAATGTATGTGTTCTGCATAAAAAATTGCAAACTGAGTTCTTGCATTAATTCATTGGCAGAAAGTGTGAATGTCACCTAAGAATGTCCTCAGATGGATCTCCAGTGGAAATAGTCCATGGGCCAGGAAGAATCTCTGGATACTCACTAAGATTATGCAAAAAAAAAGCCAGTACTGGTAAGTAAAACGTTCATATAAAAGAGAGTTTAGCTGTTTCGATACAGGAAGACAATACCTATTTATTATTAGTTTATTTATTTATAAAACTTGATTGCATTTATTTTATTGTGTTGTCCCAATGTGTGAGGTTAGTCAAGAAATGAAGCTGGCCAGGCCTGTAATATTGTAAACACCAACATTAGCACTGTGAACTTGGTTTTAATAGACTTTATGTTCATAAATCATAAAATGATTAGGCTATATCTTCTGGGTAAAACACTGGCAGGACGGCCAGGTCCAAAGAGTGGTTGTGAATGGAGTTAAATTCAGCTGACAGCTGGTCACAAGTGGTGTTCCTCAGGGCTCACTATTGGGACCACTTCTGTTTAACATCTTTATCAATGATCTTGATAAGGAGATACAGTGCACCCTCAGTAAGTTTGTAGATGACACCAAGTTGTGTGGGAGTGTTGATCTGCTTGAGGGTAGGGAGGATCTACAGAGGACTTGGGCAGGCTGGACTGATGGGCTGAGGTCAACTGTATGAGCTTCAGTAAGGCCCTAGGTGTGTCATGCCCTAGGTGTTCCTGTGCTGGCAGGAGGGTTGGACTTGATAATCTCCAGAAGTCCCTTCAAACTCCTACCATTCTGTGATTCTATGAAAGCCTAGTGCTGGGTCCTGCACTTGGGCCATAGCAACCCCCATGCAATGCTACAGGCTTGGGGTAGAGTGTCTGGAAAGCTGTCTGGCAGAAAAGGACCTGGAGGTCCTGATAAACAAGTGGCTGAATATGAGCCAGCAGTGTGCCCAGGTGGCCAAGAAGGTCAAGGGCATCCTGGCTGCTATTAGAAGTAGTGTGACAAGCAGGTCCAGGGAAGTGATTGTCCCTCTGTACTTGGCATTGGTGAGGCCACACCTCTAGTACTGTGTTAAGTTTTGGGCACCTCACTACAAGACAGACATTGAGATGCTGGAGCGGGTCCAGAGAAGAGCAACTAAGCTAGGGAAGGGCCTGGAGAACAAGTCCTGTGAGGAGCAGCTGAGGGAACTGTGATTATCTAGTCTGAAGAAAAGGAGGTGGAGGGGAGACCTTATCACTCTCCGCAACTACCTGAAAGGATGTTGTGGAGAGGTAGGTGCTGGCATCTTCTTACAAGTGACTAGTGATAGAACAAGAGGGAATGGCTTCAAGCTGCACCAGGGGAGGTTTAGACTGGACATTGGAAAAAAGTTTTTCATTGAAGGGGTTGTCAGGCATTGGAACAGGGTGCCCAAGGAGATGGTTGTCATCATCCCTGCATGTGTTTAAAAGCCATAGAGATGTGCTGCTTGGGGATATGGCTTAGTGGTGGACTTGGTAGAGTAGGGTTAATGGTTGGTCTTTTCCAACCTAAATGATTCCATGATTCTGTGTATCACCTTCCTTGTAATAGGTCAGGAATAACTCCCTTCTTTGCAGGTATCAGCAGTAGTCTCATCTTCATTTTTCATTGGTGAGTGCAAATTGTCTTTAAGCACAGTTTTAAATTATTCCTGTAGTGTGTATGCAGCATTCTGCAAGAACTATTAGGATTGTTGGAGGGACAGACTCTTCCCCTGGTGAATGGCCATGGCAAGTCAGCTTGCACATGAAGTTGTCCCGTCAGAGACACCTCTGTGGGGGCTCTATCATCAGCAACCAGTGGATTCTTACAGCTGCTCACTGCATCACGAGGTAAGGCCTAAATATATATGTACAAATAAAACCAAAAATTTCAGACAGTGTGAGATAAGTTGAGACATACCTTTCAGAAAAATAAAAATAAGGATGGGAATAAAATAAGTTGTTTTAATGTAACCAAAAGGTGAACTTCTGAGGTAGACCATTCATATCTTTAATGTAACTGGAACTCCATACTTTGTCCCTTTGTAGCATAGTATGGCACTACTGATGCTAAATTATTTTAATGCATCTAGAAGATGAAATTCTAAAGCAGACACCAGATAACTACAGAAGTTTAGATATCTCATGCGATATAAGCTTTTTCTTACTGTAACATATCTCTCAAGGAGAATCTGTTACTAGACTATTGCATTTAATAAATTTCAAATTACTACTTGTCTCAGAGATTTCTCTGTGGCACTAAGAAATGGTACTAATCTGATATCTTCAGCCACAGGGTGCTCAGCAAGTTAATTTATTTGACCAGGGCACAAAGTAAATCTCTCTGGAGGTCCAATCAGGATGCTTTTGGTACCTGAGCTACCTGTCTCTGTGTTACTTGAAACATCCAGATCCCAATTGACCTAGTTTTCCTTACAGAGTTTACTGGTTTGTTGTTTTTATTTTGTTTTTAAATTCTATCAATCAGTCAATTAATAACCTATTTTTAATGTAGATTTCAGGTGTAAGAATAAAATTTAAAGCAGCCAATACCTAAAACAGTGCTAATTTGAACTGATGTGCATAATCTGTATTGTTAATCAAATTAGCATCAGATTTGGGTCATGAAACTACTTGTGTTGTGAAGTGCAGATTTCATTGTCATGCAGATGATTAATTTTCTTTCTTAGACTGTCATCAGTTGTAAAGCAAGTGATCCTGTCATTTGCAGAGTGAAAAGTGTAAGGCTACAATGCAATCTAATGGAGAAAAGGGACATGCAACAGATAAAATGCTCAAAAGAAGAGGATGTTGACCCAGCAGCATGGTTCAAAATGAAGCATTTTTGCTCACACAGTGTAGTGTGTT
Organism: Megaceryle torquata; assembly: GCA_024611175.1. Lineage (NCBI taxonomy): Eukaryota > Metazoa > Chordata > Aves > Coraciiformes > Cerylidae > Megaceryle > Megaceryle torquata. The sequence continues at coordinate 19,875 of JANIJG010009826.1, forward strand.
ACCCTTCATGAGTTTTGTGTGGACCAGTGTTGCCAATATTTTGCATCCAGTGGTAAAACTCTGTTAAAATACTCTGTATAAACTCTATAATTCTCTAATTGCTATCCAGTGTAGAAGTTACCAGTATTATTAATGGCAAAAGAAGACAATGTTTACAAAATATATATTAAAAAAAAAATCTTTGTTAATTGGAAATTTTGAAGCCTAGCTGATTTTTATGAATTCATGTATAAAATCTTCAGCTTATGGGAAATTTATTAAGACAAGTTTTGCATCTTCTTCATTGCATGTAGTAAAACTACACTTTCTAATCTCTATTTACATGGTTAGTGTTGTTTCCCTAACAAATTGGTGTCAAAATAGGCTTTACTTGAATTTATATTCCTAACCCTAGAAAAGCTGCCATGTTGGAATGAATGGAAAGAATCTCATTTAGTACTTCAGGGCTTACATTAGGCCTTTGAAAATTGGAAAGAAAAAAAAAAAATCCAAAAGAAGGTAGAATGGGAAGAAGAATGAAGAAGAATCGGGACAATAATGAAAGTCTGAACATAAAGAAGGGAGAAAACTGATGGAGGGATGAAAATATTAATAGGGTGAGGAACAGAAAGTTTTTTTTAGTTTTGAAAGTGTGAAAATTAAAAATGCAAAGGATGATCTCAGTGCAGCTCACTGTACACTCAGGAGTAAAGGAAGATGTTGACATCTGCACATGTACTCTAAATCAGTGTAAATCTTTTGCCATAGACTGACTTTTTGTCTTTTTCCCTCAGTCTTGAGAATCTCAACATTTGGCGTGTTTATGCTGGTATTTTAAAACAATCAGAAATAAATGAGGATACACCCTTCTTCAAAGTGGAAGAGATTATTATTCACCCTCAGTATAAATACGCACAGACTGGATATGACATTGCTTTAATGAAACTTGATAAGCCTATGAATTTTACTGGTATGTAGTGTATTTCAGAGGAATTCTGAAAATGTGCAGGATGACACAGGGCTGGCATTGGTATGGCAGTGCTTGACACCTGTGCTGGCTTCCTTTAATATGTGGCTGTTGGAGTTTGAAGAGAATCTCATTCTGTAGGCTTTGAAAAGAAAATGGGTGGTTTTTATTTACATGACTGGAAAGTTACATAGTGTAAAGGACAAAGCATAACACAAAAAGTTATCATCAGGGGTCATGCAGATGCCCACAAAACCTTAATCTTGCAGTTATCTCTGCTGGTCAAACTAATATTTTAAATAATATTTTAGATCTACAGCTGCCTATTTGTCTGCCATCAAAAGAAGACGCTAACATACTTTATACCGATTGCTGGGTAACTGGATGGGGTTACAGAAAAGAAAAAGGTACAGAAAATTTTTAAACAGCAAGTTCCTGAGTTTTCAAAATTCATGTGGTTAACCCCCTCTCCCCCTTTTTAAAAAAATAAGCAAAACAAAAAACAACAAAACCCACTTTCCTTTTTAAGAGAAAATTCTACTATGTTCTTGGCTACCATTATTGCTGTCTGGTCAGCACTATAATATAATTATTAATTAGAATCTAATTCTATTAAGACATCATAAAATATATATATGAAAGACGTATGAAATTATCATTGAATAACTCCATGCTCTGACACAAAAAAATAGATTTTATATATTGTTTGCTTCAGTAATTTGAAATATGTGAGCATGCAACATTAAATATATCCTGTACAGCCCTTAAATACTTTTCCTTAGATTCTAGATTAATTTCCTGGCAAAACCCAGTATACATCTGGAATGCACACTCCTTTTCATGCTTCCAGCTGAAAAAAGTCAACAGACTGATCACTAAACTGTAAGGTTTTGAATTAGTCTGTGCATAACCCAAGCTTGGACTGTGTTTACATGATTGTATTCATATGACTTCAGAAATTGGAGATTGACGTATGTTGCTTTTATGATCCCAAAGGCTGATTATATACAATGCTAATGACTTTTATGGTTTGTGAGTAGATGGGATTTGAACTCCTCTGATTTTATATGGAGGTAGGCTGAATAGCTGTTAATTATATAAATCTGGTTTTACATGTATTTATATTTCTATATGTGTAATATATATGTGTATGTATATATATATATAAACACCTATTTAAGCAGTGTTCTTTCTTTTATACACTTTCCTGTTTGAAGGTTAATTTCTTCTATAAAAGACTGCTCTCAAATACTCTTATTTACTCTATGTGCTAATTTTTCCATACAGTTATACAGTAGGGTATGGAGCAGCACAGATTTGGCAATAGGAAGAGTTCAAACCTGTTGTAACACATTACTAAGAAATGATTGTTATAACACAAAACAGTGCTCTTCATGGGAGGATGGTTTGAAGGGCCAATGTCCTGAAAGCCATACTTGTACAAGGATTCATTGCAAATCACAAGGGAGTTTTGAAGCTTGCCCAGTCATGAGACATAAAATGGTACTAGAAAAACAGTAAAATTAGCATACAGTTCACATTGTTTACTAACACACACAGTGTCATGAACATCTAACAACCCTCTAAGAGCAGTGGCTTCCAACTTGGTAATATCACTGTATGGGGATTTCTAGAGCTTAATTTCAACCTTTATTTTGCTAGAAGCAAACATTTCTCTGTTCATACTGCCTCTTATATAGGTCATGTACAAGATATTCTTCAGAAGGCTACTGTTCCCCTCATGTCAAAAGAGGAATGCCAGGCAAGGTACCGGAAGCGCAGAATAGGTGACAAAGTGATCTGTGCTGGCTATGATGAAGGTGGAAGGGATGCTTGTAAGGTAATGATGAGGAGTTATATGGTCGTATATTCCAACCATTTGTTCAGATATATAATTGAATACTGTAAATATTTCTGAATTGCCATTAGAAAAATGTGGTTATTAATAGAGCTGTCAATTAATGTGCCACTTCATGTCAAAAGCACTGAAAATCAAGGTATATGCAAAACATTTCTTATGGGACACTGAAATCATTAGGGATAGATTCCATGAATAAGAAGCTCAGAGTGTGTGTGCGTATATATATAGCTCATCCATTTAAGGAATAAAACAGTACTCCTTTGGAATATCAGAAATCCAAAGAGAGACAGTATCTCAAAGCGTTTCTGCAATAAAATCAGATTCCTGTGTGATATTTTTATCTTTTGATGTGAAATACAGTACATGGAAGATTACTTTAAAGCATCCACTGTGTACAGAACAGAAGTGATGGTGCTAGCAATACTATTAAGATTCACAGGGGGTGGAAGGTTAAAGACAACTTGAGTAGGCTGGTCTATTCATTATTAGAACTGAAAAAGTTACAACAGCGTGAGTTCAGAGAGCTAAATTCTCTCCTCAAGTGTAAACTAATGTACTTACATTCATTTAAATTAATGTGAATTAATTTATGCAAGAAGAAAATAGTCTAATTAGTAAGATAAATTCTCTACCAAAGACATTATTTTCACCTTAAGCATTTGACAGTTAGCATTTTAACCTTAAATACTTATACTATGATTGGTATTGATTAATTGGGAATAAAAATGCTTGGACCTTGGAAGTAATTTTTTCTTCTATGCCAATCAAGCTTTCTTTATCCGATACAGTGTAACAGAACATGGAGTTGCTATTTTATAAAAATAACACACTTGCTGTTGTCTCAACAACTTCTAACAGCTAGACTAAAGATCCTTATGTTCAAAAAGATCAGTTAGGAATAGGAAAAGAAAACAGAGATGTGTTTTATCCAGGGGAGGACAACATCATTCAAACAAGATAAACCATAGAGAGAAATGAGGTTTGCATACTAAATGCAAAGTCATAAGAGAAAACATGTAGTCTTTATTGGGTTTTAAATTATGTGTATGTAGATAAATAATAAAAAAAACCCCAAACAAACAAACACACACACACAAAAACAACCAAAAACCAAAACAACCAAACCCTAACTGAATAAAACCCCTAAAGCATAACAAAAGAACCCCAAATAAACCAGTAAACCAAACACAGTAGTTTTGAACCTTAACGGGAAATGGAAATTATTTGCAGTGACTGGAAAGTATTTAGAAGTCAATTTACTAGAAAAGTGGAAAATCTGCTTCAGTACTCAATTAGCCTTATGTGAAAGCAATTGGAATCTAGGTAGTTATGCTGGTGTTAATGCTGAATGATACTGATTTTAATCAAGGCTTTCTTTGAAAGAAAAATACTAACAAGACCTGTTCCTTGCATGCTCTTTCTCCTGTGACACAGGGAGACTCAGGAGGGCCGCTGTCATGCAAGCATGAGGAAGTGTGGTATCTGGTGGGCATCACCAGCTGGGGGGAAGGATGTGCTCGCCCCAGGCAGCCGGGTGTCTACACAAAAGTTGCAGAGTATTCAGACTGGATTCTAGAAAAAACTACACAGCATGAGAATTACCTACTAGCTCAAAGTGATGTCATGCAATAATAACCCTAGGAGCAACGTGATGATGTGTATTAAGGTTTTTTAAATGGTATTTCTTATTAGCCTGGAATATAAAAGACTTGATTAAAAAAGTAGAAAAACAGGAATGAATGAACTTTGCCATTACTAAATTTAAAAAAGTAATAAAATTAATCTTATATGGTCACTGACTTGACAGAACAAAAGAGTATGTCTGAACCTTTGATTTCTTCTGTCCTTGCTAGAATAGAATGGGAGTGGATGAGGTTGCATGGCATGTGTGATCCTGGTTGCTGGGAACTGCTTCCGGCTCCTGAGGTCTGAACACAGCAATGGAGATTTCCCTTCCTTGTTCAGATTTGGTTGAAATGGGCCAAAGAGTTACAAACTTAAGAAGCTTAAGGAAGAAAAGTTGAGGCAAGGAGAAGCCAATACAGTTGTATAAACCTTGTTTCTCTAGGGCATTAGCCAAAAAAGTGGCAGTATTAACTGAAACAAAAACAGAGGCCTTGGTAAGCCATTCTGTAGCAATTTTGCAAGTATAGTAACAGCACTATCTTTTACTTATATTATTCTAATTTCTGTGGAAAGCTTTGTGATAAGAATGATCATGTGAATCTATATTCCTTGAGGCAGAATATCCAGAAAGTTGATAAAAGGATCATCCCCTTTAAAGACATCATATGTCACTGATCTTTAGTACAATATATTTTTATTTTCCAGGTCCCTAGTTCTCCTTGATTAAAGAAACAGCTTTCTCCTTTTCCTTTAAACAATTTTTTCCTTATCTTGTGTGAGGCAGCAAATATGTTTAATGGTCAAAATTGACACTAGTGTGAGAAACAGCAGTCAAAAATTTATTATTTTCTTTCCATAGTAAGAGGTAGCATTTCAACTAAATTGGAAAGGAAGGTACAGGACTTAGCGTTTGTCTTTGCCAAACTTCATAAACTTGTTTCCTAATCATCTACGTTAATTACTGAAAATATGTTCTAGAGAGCTACTCTTAATTGCCATGCACCCATACTGGGTGTGTTATGGAGGTAAACAGCAGGAGTGGCTTTACAAGTAATTGAGGTCATGAAGATTAGAAATTAAATATATCAAATTTACAGGAGAAAATAATCAAGCTGCTGAAAATTACTTTTGATATTTTATTTGCAAATAACACTGAGGAAAAATGTAGTTGTGGAATTACAAGCTTACAACCACTTGTATCTGTGCTTAAGTATCCAAAGAGCTCCTAAGGTCAGAGTACTTCTAGGGTTGTGCAGTGCTAAAGTTGACTTCAATAAATGCATCTGAAAGTCCAAAGCTGTACTTAAAGACTGGGGGGTTGGTTTTGTTTGTTAGTTTTTAAACAATCAAAATTAAAAGTAGGGATGAAAACAATCCAAATACAAGAGGAGAGAGGGAAGAGTGCTGCTGCAGGCCCATCTCATGGAAGAGGGGCACTGCCCTCCCTCTGCACCATAGTGCGCTCTCATCTACAGGGGCTTGCATTACAGCACAATGCTGAAGATCTCCTGCTTTGGGAATCCCTGTGCTGGCTTTAGCTGCTTGAAGAGCCAACAGGAAAAATCTGGCATGCAGTTGGGGCATTGGGTCAAAGGGGAAAGGGAATCCATATCACTGTTGTGGGAATGTTTGCCAACACTGCAGAGGCAGAATAGGAGATAAAGGTGGGGGTTGATATCCTTTTCATGCTCTGTTTAATCCACAGCTGGTTTAAAATATCAGCAAACCTTAGACATGCTGTCAAAAACCCAGAGACTTAAATAAGAGGCTGAGGAAGAGTAGGAAAAAAATAGAAAAACACAGCCAAAAAAAGAGAAAGATTCCTGTCATTCAGATGTGGTTCTGTCCTCATGGGGAAGGAATGAAGACAGCTGGAAAAAATGCTGCTGAAGAAACAAAGACATTGCTTCAGTATGAAAACAAAGACTGAAACTCTCTGAAGAAGAATCATCAAGACACAATCCAAACCACCCATCTGCCAGTAATCAAGCTCTGTATTTGCTAAAAATCATATGCAATGTCAAACTGATAACCTTTAATACTTTCTTATAATAATCCTATCATTGGATTATTTTTCAAATGCATGCAAAATGCATGTGTTTTACTACTTTATATTTTTTATAAATTTTGTTTTGTTTTCTGCTATGAGACTTTACAGGTTGTGGCTACTGGAGTAATGAGGAAATGGTGCAGCTCAGCATGCTCTGTTAGACCTCCAGAGCTCCATATTTTGTTTCTCAGAGGTATACCTGGTGACAGCAATGTGCCAAAGGAAATGTAACAGTCCCTGTGGAAAAGAAAAGGGATCTCAGTGACCGCATACAGCCTTCATGAGCAGCTGTTGATCAGATAAAATACTTTATTCCAATATATTTTCACCTAGAGTACATACTCTTCAGTGAAGTTTTGCATTAGTTGTCTGTTCATCCGTAACAAATTCCTGATAGGTAAAGTGAGTAACATGAATTGATATTCTGTGGAGAATGCAGGAGTTCCTCATACCTATGCAAAGTCCTTATGACTTCATTTAAGAACTACAGGAGGGAATAGTTGACCTTTCTGTGGATTTATACACCAGCATAATATGTAATTCATTGAGACTTTTAGACTCATAGAAGCACATGGGCGCTATTAAGTTACTAAGTGGCTTAGGCTTTCTGGTATCAGTGGGTAGCTTGCACTAAATGAGCAGCAGTTTATAACCTTTATTTATTCTCTCTTCTCTTCTACCTCCCTGAGGAAAAATAATTTAAAAAAACCCCAATGACCACAAAACCTATCTCAATCTCATTAAAGAAAAGCATGGCCTTATACTTTTAAATCTGTCTTGGTTTATATTGGTACAGAACATAAACATCAGTTCTTTAGTTGTTATTTTGATTAATGGCAAGTGTCTCTGGCAGTGTCTTACATTCAGCACTTTAGTTAAACTGAAAATCAATAAAGCTTATAATCTTACATTACGTAAGGAGAAATCTTACAAGGGACAAGCACCACAGTTGATATACTGAGTGACAGCATTAGTCTGTTCTAAGTTTTTGTACAAATAAGGTCCCTGATCCCAGAAATTTACCGTCTCATTCAGGCATAGATGAAACACTTTATATATGCTGTGATAGTCTGGAGAGCAATTAGTTCATCATAACGTAAGGCTGTGCAAGTGGACTTTTAACTTGTTATAGCCTGCTCTGTAGTCATTTAATAGAATTGTAAACCAAAAAAACCCAGCTTCCCATTAAACTGGTGATGCAGTGCATTTCCTACCACTACTGATGCCTTGTCTAATGTTTGAGGCTGAAGTATGTCTTCTTGGAAGTGACCTGAGCTGGGAACAAGAAAACATGAAGCCTCTCATTTCTTCTGCCTGGGAGAATTAAAAGTCTTACATGAATATGTACAGGGATCATGAAGTATGCCCATTTCCTTTGCTTCCCCAGCAGAGGGGAAGGGAACAGTTCGGTATAAGTTTGTTCTGTGAAAAATTACTATTCTGCCGTGATGAAAATTGCATCTCATATGTTGAAAAATAAGGAACTGGCTGGAATAAAAATAATTCATGGTGTTGGTTTTCATAATAGGAGAAAGCAGTTGAAGTAAAATGTAGATTCTTATTCTCTGCCTAATTTCCAGTATGTATAGAGGATTCTTTGGAAAATTATTGCTACTTCATTTTGTTTGTGATTTATCTGCATTATAATATATTAAAAATGCTTTTACACTTCAAATAGAGGGCAACATTAATGTATCTTTTTGAACAATAATAACAGTTATGAAATATTACATACTTCTAGTAAATAATTTATTGGAATAGGAAATAATTTTTTATTTTCCTTGGTTTTTATATTGTAAATCATGTTATAGGTAAGTATAGATGTGTTAGCATTACTGTGGAGTGTTCTGTGTTACAAGAAATATTTCTTTTGGTGAAAATTATGCAGTAGAGATATAAAACAGTTGTTTTGCATCTTTTTAATGTTTCTAATTTTCATAGGAGCCTAGAAAATAGATCTGAAGAAGGCCTTTAGAGATTAACTAGTGCAGCATCATGCTCTCATGCACAATCAAGAACCCCTATATTATTCATGACTAGAGACTCTAGCTTCTAGCAACAGAAGTTCTGCAGTCACTTTGAGCATTGGAATAACTTGTACAATGATCTTTACCACTACAAAGCTTGTCACTGACTTAAATAATTTTTTCTGCAGTTTATTTCTAGTACTACTTGTGCCACCTGCCATGGAAATGGAAAATGAGGAGGGGGAGAAGTTGGGTTTTTGATGTTGGTGATTTTTTTTTTTAATCTGTACAGAAAATTTCTTCATACTTTTGATACTCTTTTCAAATCACAATGTGATGTTAGCCAGCGTTGAGTCAGTTTTTACATTCTGTTAGCTAGTCTGCTTTCAAAGACCAGGAAGGGATGATGACAGGACTATATGCACAGGGCATGCAAGAAGAGATTAAAAGGAGCTGACAGGAACTAAAGCTGAAGTGAAGTTATTGAGAGAAGAGTTGGAACAAACAAAACAAGAATTAGTGCAAGATGAAGGAAGACCAGATAAGTACTCATCTAGGCACCTGAAAATGAAAACATGATGGAGCACCTGTACCAGGTCCATGCAACCATACTCCATGTCCTGAAGACTGATGAGGTGTGGTACAGAAATGGGATAATTAGCTAATTGCATGCTAGAAGATGTAGTCATCTGAAGTGCAGTGCTGCCCTAACATGATTGTGCTGCACTCAGACCTGTGCTTATTGCCACATACCTCTCTTCTATGATTTGCTGCTCTGCACGTGTGTAGTGGCCCAAATACTTCCATACGTTCAGACTTCCACGCCTTTCTCCACTGATCTTATTATAGGGTAGATTTTTGACTCCCGATTATCTCTTTACTCATTTTTACCCCTAAAGGTGATGTACAATGACGTGAAGAATGGTCTTATTTTAATTATCATAGGGAGGTCTGGAGAAATTGTTATTCTGGAGTGTTAATGAGTGATGTGACCTGTCTGTAGTTTACTGCATTGCATGTCCCTAGTACAGCATCACTTTTTCAATTATTCCTGTTGGCTGAGTGCTGCTTATGTATAACACTTCTGAAACTATTGTGTTTCTGTGCTGTGATTCTCCTGTCCTGTGCATGGTTCATCACTTAAGAATTTTAAGTATTTAAAGGTATTTTAGTTTTGACCTTGTGCCCAACATACTGAGTAAGGAATAAGACATACCCAATGTGATGGGGGGAGGAGGGAGGAACAGTGACATTCTTTGGGGACAGGGGGAAGGTGTAGAAGGGGAAAGACAAAGATTTGTCAGCTTTGTAGCTGCTTCTCTCTTCTGGGCTCCCTGGGATTTGACTGTTTTGGCAGATGACTTGAAGCCGTAAACTCGTGGGCGATCACTCAGTGCAGCTGCTTTTCTGAACTCTTTTGGATGAGTCCATGTAATCCAAAACTTTGCACCTCAAAGAGTCCAAAACTTTAAAATGAGCAGAATGGGCTGGTGAGAGCACTGAAATAACTATAAACATTTAAAAGAAATTAAAGAAAGAGATTATATATTTCTTTCCAGTAAAGGTATTCTGCTTATTTACAGAATGGTTTCTATGGCTCTTGGTAAGCTTCTGATTTCTTTAACATTCACTCCATGTTCGGCTAAAATTTCGGGGAAAAAAAAAAGGAAGTGTTTACAGGTAGTCTAAAATAACTTTCAGTGGTTTTGTCACTAGGTGGCACTTTTGCTCTAATTTGTCTTGTGTTTAATGGCTATGGTGACAACAGAAACTTGTATAGCTTTGATATGAGTAAGTATAATTAGTAAACCTCAAAATGTTGTTTTCACTCCTATAGCTGATAAATAATAGTAAATAATTAAATCAGCATCTTCATTTGTAGAACTCAAGACAGTTCAAAGACAGCGGATATGTTTAGCTCTAATTTTCTGTGTAGCACAGGGACATTAAGACACAGTAGGCTGACAGAATCAATCTAAGCAAGTGCTATCTGCCCACACCTCCCTGCCTATGGGACCCTATGGTAGTCCACATTTTAATAAATATGAAATCAAAATGATTGAAAGCCACTGCCAAGACCCCAAACCAAAGCCAGCTTGGGTACAATGCTGAATCAGGGAGCTGGGGCAAACATCAGCTTGGGGAGCTATATGTGAGCCTGGCTGTCACACAGAGCTGCACATTATAATATTAAGGCAAATTCATTTAGGCTGTACTTCAATAATATATGACTGCTTCTTTTACTAAAAATATGACTAATTGTTAAGGTTTTCTCCATCAGATTTTCTGAAAAAAAACTGTAGTGAGATTGTCTGAAATGGATAAATTGCTCAGGATTGGATAGAGATGAAAATCTGAATTGTTAGTCTTCAGCATTGGCTCCAGACACAAGCAAAGGAGATAACACAGAATGATCTCTTAGGTACTACAGGTTCTTGAGAAGCAGAAGGGTAAATAATATATTGCTGTTCTACTACAACTCATCTTAAGGTACTCATTGATTTTAGTAAAGCTTACACCAGTCAGGTGGGGAGAGAGACACTTATTGCTAATTAGTGAACTGATGAAGTAAACAAACCAAAGATCTAGAGCTACTAGTGGATTAAAGAAGAACTAATGGTGTTAAGTTACAGCAAGAAGAACACTGAGGAAAAACTGTCTGGGGTAGACAGAATGAAGCAGTGGATAGGGGATAGTAGAGGATATTATGGAACTTATATCACTGGAAGTATTTAGGACTATATACATCAGGGAGTAACTGGTCCTGTCGTGATCAGGGGAGATAGACAATCTTCCTGCTAGCTGCTGCCTGATCAACAACAGCAATACAAAATCATGTGTGTGTTTGGGTTTTTTTCTGTAATACTTATGGCTTTTCAAACTGAAATATGATCAGAAGAATATTTATTTGTTTTTCTTATCCATTCTTTAGCCGTTTCAGTTCTTACAGTCTCCTGCAAACAACAGAATTCCTCATTATGGACTTATCTTCCTTCCCTGCAGTTCTGTTTGTTTAGGGAGCTCAAGTCCATTTAAAATCATAATAAAGTAGAAGGAATGAAGAAAAATTACTAATAAAAAACCATGAGTTAGTTGTGCCAGCCTGGTACACTTGATTTTTGCCATTATCAGGAGAAAGCACAAAGCCATGCAGTCACCTGGCAGTGCAGGGACCCAGCACGTGACTGTGCTTGGGCCTAAGCTGGTTGTAGTTTGGTTTAACAGTTGTGCAGTGGTCAATGACTGATGCCTGACCTGTTTTACCTTGAGCAGTGAGAAACTATATGTGATAAAGGCCAAAGAGCCCCAGGGATCCAGTGTGCAACAAACAGTCCCCTAGGTCAACAGAGCTTGATGTGTGATCTTTTGAACTTCAGCTGGCAAGCAATGGAAAGAAGCATAAAAAGCATAAAAAGCTAACTTCAAGTGGATCTTTGGATTCCTCACCATGAACATCATACTCTTCCCAGTGAAAGACTGAGGATGCTCATGTTTGGTGTACACCCAAGGGGACAGGGGAATCATAGAATTGTCAGGGTTGGAAGGGACCTTAAAGATCACGTAGTACCAACCCCCCTGCCAATGGCAGGGACACCTCCCACTAGAGCAGATTGCTCAGAGCCCCATCCAGCCTGGTCTTAAAAACTTCCAAGGATGGGGCCTCCACCACCTCTCTGGGCAACC
>JANIJG010009826.1:32108-54260 GCA_024611175.1 Megaceryle torquata
CAGTCACTGCCCAGCCTATATTGGTGCTTGGGATTGCTCCGACCCAGATGGAGGACCTTGCATTTGGCCTTGTTGAAGTTCATGAGGTTAGCATGGGCCCACCTCTCCAGCCTGTCAAGATCCCTCTGGATGGCATCCCTTCTCTCCAGCATGTTGGCCGCCCCACACAGCTTGGTGTCGTTGGCAAACTTGCTGAGGGTGCACTCAATACCACTGTCCATGTTGCTGACGAAGATGTTAAACAAGACTGGTACCAGCACTGATCCTTGACTCCACTTGTCATTGGTCTCCACTTGGATACTGACCCATTGACAACCACTCTTTGGGAGTGGCCATCAAGCCAGTTCTTCATCCACTGAATTGACCATCTATCAAATCCATTTTTCACCAGCTTGGAGACCAGAATGTCATGCGGGACAGTGTCAAAGGCCTTACTCAGGTCCAGGTGAATTACATCAGTTGCTTTACCCCCATCTATTGATGTTGTGACCTTCTTATAGAATGCCTCCAGCTTAGTCAGGCATGATTTGCCCTTGGTGAAGCCATGTTGGTTGAAGCCAATCACTTCATTGTTATTCATCTGCCTCAGTAGTGCCTCCAGGAGGATCTGCTCCATGATCTTACCAGGCACAGAGGTGAGACTGACTGGCCTATAGTTCCCAGGCTCATCCATGGAAGGGATAGCATACACCAGGAAAAAGGGGTACGTAGTAGGAAGGGTTGTTTTCTTCCTATAGGAATTTTTCCTGTGTTACTAATGAAGATTTTTTGTGTTAATTAGACAACATGGATTATTAAGCTGTTAAAAACATTAGCTGGACTGGCAATACATTTGTGAACATGCATTTGTGGTACATTTTTTTTTTTGCCTACAAGAAGCTTTTTTCTTTTTAATGTGACATAAAGTAAATGGTGATTTATATTGGGCTATGGAAGCATGCAAGGAACAAGTAGAAAACCATCTCAAGATGGTAGTAGAACTTAAGTTTTGAGTATTGTCATCCATTGATTGAAAAACAAGAAAATTACTCTTTTTGCAACTCTGTTGCTTCTGAACTCTTATATTACTCTGCTTAATACAATGGAAACTCATCTCAGCTAGCCTCCAGGCGCTACCTAATGAAAAAACATTGGTAAAATAAATAACTCATGGCGTCCTCATAAATACGGTTGATATTGATATACAAAGATTTTGTATTCAGTTGGTATTGATTATTTTTTAATTTTCTAAAGAATGTTCTGTGTTTTATATTCCTTTTAAAGCTGCAGTTTCTAGCTTCATAGGACTGGATAGGAAGGTCACCTTTATACACAGAAAGTGCATTTCTGTCTCTCAAGATTGCAGGGAAAAAAGATGAAAAACATGACCTATGGCCATCCTAGAGGTTTACTTGCTACCATTGGTATTTGTAAGCAGTTTTTCTGAACAAAATTCTCCTGATATTAAAGCTTTTTCCATTATTTTCAAAGATCTGACTCACAGCTGTCAAGCGTGTGGCACTGACAATACTACGTAAACCTTCAGACAAGATGAAGGGTAAATCTAATCTAAAAATGTAGGCCAAATGTTCAACCAGAACTTAAATTCAGCAAAATCTGACCTGAAATTCTTGAATTCCCTTTTACCTATAGAACAGACTTTTTGTAAATTATTTAAGTCACTGACCTCGGTTCTTCAGAGGTCAATGCGGACTGCTGAACTACTTCAAACCTGAGAGCAGCCCCAGAAAACAGGCCACAAGATTATACACCAGGACTTGGTGTTATTTTTCCATTCCAGAAGTGAATCTCTCTATCAACACTATCCGAACCTACAGATACAGGTAAAATTACCCTGGGAGAAGAGCACTTGGAAAAGAGATGGGTAAGGTGATATTTCAATTAAAACTGGGATTTCAAAATGCTGATTATTTGGAGCATGTCACTTGTTCTTTATTCTCTTCAAGACTATCACTTATGATGCCTCTCTACATTTCTTTGCTCTGGCCTAACTAGGGGAAGTCTCCACAGTAAATGATAGTAATAACAATAGTAACAATAATGTCTTATCATTAGGAAATTATAGCAATGTTTTCAGCTGCTGTTTCTGTGCTTTGATTGATGTAGAGACTCCTAGTTGTGGTGTTTCCTTGGTACATTTACAATGCTGTGATGACCATCTACAATACTTTAGGGCAGACAACATTGTAGAGACATAAGTCATGTTTCATAAATGCATTGTCTGTACACAAGGGATACCCGTGGTGAGACGACTCATGTCTGTTTGGTAAGTGAGACATTTATTTTTCAATTAATTGCTTTCAGATCCTTATTACATATGTGACATCACAGCAACTTATTTTTTGGTATACGTCTTGATGGAGTGCATAAGGATACTTTATAACAGATCTAACACATGACATTTAATTTATTCAACTAAAAATCTAGATTACACTCTATGAACTTAATGGAAATTATTTAGTATGTCTTTAAGAGGGTAATTTCTCAGTAGTACTAAGTATTACAGGATTACCAGTCATTATGAATGGCCTAAGCTTAACTACTGAACTTGACGTCACATGTGTGATATTCCTCCATATCTGAAGATACCTGTATCTGGACCTGACATGGGTCCTCCTTGAGTAGACCTCGTTTCACTAACTCTTACTACTTTGATTCTTGTTTTGTTCATGTCTAGTTAACAGTATTGTGAAATTTTTTAAGACCAGCTGGATGGGCAATGAAAGGCTTTTGATGAGGTAAAAATGATGTTTCAAATAAAGGTGCAATTATATTTCTACAAGGTAGATTCCAGGAACAAAAGAAACAAGCACATTTACTAGACCACCATAAAATAGGAGATTCTATAGTGAAAATGAATTACTTCTATGTAGATGAGAGGGAAGTGACAGATGAATGTAGAGCATAAATAAACAAGTTTTCCATGTCCATATGTTGGTTTCTTTTATCAGAAAATAAATTAACTGGTCCACATATTTGGTGTTTGGTTTTATTTCTATTTATGACTTTTTTTGAAATAAAAATCAATAAACTATCAATATTAAAATCAGCTGCTGGCACTTTACTGAAGTGTAATGCTGAGATTGATACTGGGCTTGTGTTTCAGATGCTATGATTGTTTTTGTAAATAATACATCTTCTGTTTAGTTCAGTGTTGCATATGCACTTTCTTTGTAATGTACAGTCAACAGGCATTTATGATTGGTTGGGATCATTACATTTTCTATTTTGTTGCCCATGAATGCTAGGCTTTTCTAAGCATGGTGGGGAGACCAAAAGGTGTTATGTCAATTTACAGAATGAACGCATAGTCTGGAGAGCTTTACAGCAGCTACAGACCAATTTTGCTTTAAGAGACTATCTATTAAATTTATTAACAAATGAAAAGTACAAAGAAAATATCTAAGTAAAGACTAAGTATCCAGAGAGAGGTTAGTCAAATTAGTGTGCCTGGTGACTCTTCTAGATAAGGCATTCTGAGAGCTTTTGCTGTTGTGTTCTGCAGTTACTCTAGGAAGACAGAAAGTCAACAAACGTAAAACAAAGTGGATTTTTGGATGTTCTTTACTTTTAGACTACAAACATTCCTAATGAAGATTATGACATTTTCATTAAGTACATCAAGAAAGTATTGATTTGATATGAAGTTGGTTTTCTTAATATTTGAGCTCGGTTTTATTTTTACAAGTTTTAATTTTTCAGGACACAGAACAAATCAAACCATCAAAAAAAAATCGTAATATTTTTGGACTAAATTAATTATTTTTGAAAATTTTGAGGACATTCATTCATTTATCAAAATTAATTGCAAATTTAATTGTACAGAGGCTCTAAATAAAAATAAATTGGCAAGTTTTTATTCATAAATATGCATTTTTTTTTTTAAATTGGACTAATTTGATCCTCTTACTCCTTAAAAAAACCAAACCAAAAAAAAACAAAAAAACCAACCCAACAGTGTTGCACCTTACTGTGAACTTTCTATTGTAAGATATATTTGACATTTTGAAAATGCCATCCAAATCTTGTTTTGAATCCATCTTGGCAAATTTCCATTATTACTCAAACACTTATTTTTCTTGTTGTACCCTTAAGTTTCGGGTGAGCACATCTAGCATACATATCAACCCTCTAAGGAGTAACAAGGAACTCTGAAGTTTCAATTGCAGCATGGCTGTTAAAAATGCAAGCATTTCTGAATGCCACAGCACATAGCAGTTATCCATCAATGCGGGCTGGCTTCTCACTTGCTGGTTATCTCACAGCATGCTTGAGTACAGCTCTCTCCCAAGGCACAGAAGGTGCAGAAGGTGATGCTATTGACAGGTGAAAACCTCACACCTGGGTGACATATGTGGAAGGTCAGATTCTCAGTGTGTCTGTCCAGCCTGAGTTTTGACTACATAGTTTTTATTGGCAAATAGGATTTGTAAGCCATTGTGGTCTCTGACAAACTGCTCCTTCACTCTATATTGCATACAGTTGTATAAATAAAAGTCTAGATAACCACATACAAATTTCAATCTTCCACAGTTTTATTTATCATCATTTGTCTCCTGGCACCAGCACACTCACCTCAAAGACATTTTTTGTGTTTATTAGAAATCATTTTTATACCAGAAATATTAAGTTGCTTACCCCTACTGTGTGAGTTTACAAAGAAAGTAAACAGCATAGCGAAAATCTTTGTGTGAGAGGATTAAAGAAGTATCTGCTGGAATAATTATTTGTGGAAGATAAAATAGGAGGTCATCACACCTCTTCAACATCAGGGAAGAAGTTAGAAGAAACTGGAGGATGTACTGGTGCTAAGCAGTACATGTACAAAGACTGGTCCTTCCAGTGTAATGTTAAACCACAGAAAAGATTATAATTTATGGCTCAAGGGAAGATAGATGAAAGCTAGCATAAAAAAAAATACTGATGAGAATAAAGAACAGGGATAGACTGGGAGAGCTAAATACACTTTGGCAGTTGAAGCATACAAACATCTAATAAGGCTGTCAAGAGGAGAAAATTAAATACTACTGACTTTTGGACTGGTAGCTATTCCATAAGCATGAGAAAAAGCAATACTTTAAAAAAATGAGGAAATATAAAGCCCAAATTCTTTTCATCAGCACTATAAGGTAATATATAAAAATATATAATAGAGAGAGAATCTGAAAGAGTAGTGGTACAAATTATAGTTTGCTGATGGATGTTCAAAGTTCAAGAAAGCACACTAAGGAGCACTGCTGTTTGTGATTACTCTGACACTTTTTAAAAATATACAGATGCCAACTTGAACTGTCCCAGCAATCTTTCAGCCAGGGCAACATTTACATTCTCCTCATCTACCTTTTACTTGCAGTTTTTTGGAAGAATTTCCCTTTTCTTTCCTGTTTGAAAACCAGCTTTGAGATACTTCAAGAATGAAATGGATGTCATGGCCTCTTGACCCTGAGGGTCAAAACATTTCAGACGTAGCCGAGATGATCCATACACATTAAGCAAAAACTTCCATCTGGAGTGAACTCAAAGGTAAATTTTTATTACTATAAAAGCAGTTGGTGCTGAGTTGAACAGCCTGGGACTCACTGCAAGGAAAGGGAAATTCTGTCTCTATCCAAGTTGGTGAGTAATTCACCTCTGCTGTTAGCAAGGCCGGAGCTTCTCTTTGCAGGTTATCATCCCGTATCTTCTCTATGCTGTACCTTCAGGGCTGCAAAGTGTCATCAGTAGAATGATCTGTAAAAGCTCTGCTGTAATTTCAGGAGAGGGCTGGGGGTCTGTGTTCCTGTATGGGATCCCTAGGCCAGGTCTGTGTGAGCTGGCATGTCTGGATGATGCCATGGGCTGTCCAGTGTGCTTCAAAGGACCCACCTGGGGTCCAGAAGCAATTTAGTGTACTTCCAGAGTAAATAGCTCTGCTAAATAGCAAGGCTAATTAGCCTCGATTCAGCATAGACCTGATCCAAAAGAATTCTTTCTCGTTTTGTTTTGGTGTTTACTCAGAGCTTGGATGCTTATTCATGGTGCTAAATTGTCCCATATGGGCATGCCTGCAAAGCAGAACCTTCCCCACTGCCTATACAAGTAACTAGGACCTGCGCTTGGTATCTCTCTTCATTCCTCAGTTGTCTATCTCAGCATATGAACTTTCATCACTATTCATCAGAATTTTTGTCTTTCATTGACCTTGTCTATGTTGTCAGAGAATGCTGGATGTTCATTTATTTAGCTGAATGAACATTTGTTAGCTGTTACAGTACATTTAAGTGCAAGAAACATTTTGAAGAATTCAGAGAGGCATAAATTAAATCTGTTCCTGGATGATATAGCATATGTCCCCAGATGTACATTATTTTATGTCTTCTGTTCTTGTTAATCTAACTTGCCTTTGGAAATCAAGAAATTTATATCAATGGCCAAGTACTTGACTACAGAGGAACTAGCTCTATTTCACCAGGATAAACTTTAAGAATCTGTGCTAAAGCAAACACTTCACTAGATATGGTATAACTTTTATCTAAAGGGCATTAGCTTGATGTTTCCACATGTCCCCAGCGTATTTTATATATCTGACCTAGGACATTTATCTTCTCTGAAAACCCAACTTCAGAGATTTTCCTTTGTATCTGTGATCACTGTTAAAAATCTTTCTGGCATTCAATGTATCACTAAAAGTAACAATACATATGTCAAGACTATGTCATCTTCAAAAGCATGAAGAAATATTGAATAAAGCAAACAAGAGAGTCCTTAGACTTGAGACTATGACCAGATCTTGAGTAAGTAGAAGCCCTGACATGGGCTGAACTTGGGCTGTGCTTCCCAAATGTGGGAGCTTGGATATGCTTGTGGGTCCCTCAGCTCTGACAGAATATTTACTTTCCAGGCTTAGCCTTTACCTATTCTTATGTCTAAAGAAGTTTGTGTTGTAAAGAGAAACAAACAAACAAATCTGAAACTTGTGATAGTTTCATGAGGTTTAGCAGCACTGAAATTAATTTTAGAACATGAGACTATAAAACACAGATGTTTTTTGAGGGATTTTTTTTGAATTCATTTCACTATATATGCTTAAATATAATTAATCATAAAATTCAGAAATATAACATTTATAGTATCAGATGGAAATCCTAACATTTTATTTGGTTACAAAACTATGTGAGTTATCAGGCAGTAACTTTTTAAACTTCACTGGAACAGTAGCTTAGTCTGGAAAAACTCTTCACATAGATGTTCTCATTCTATAGAACTACATTTTTAATAATGTTTTTAGCACTGCTGTAATGTCTTATTTAAACCTACTTTCCTTTGATAGATACCTTGGAAATAGCTACCTCAGTAAAAAGGCTTGAAGCATAAATTATTGGTCTTAACACTACTTGAATCTAGGGGTCTTAAATACATTATACATTAATACCAGACTGAGTTTAAAATACCAGTCAATTTTTCATGCCTTATTTATCTCTGTTTACTTTATGAGAGTTTTTCAAAGGCTTTTTGAAGCTTTGAGGGATCCTCATTACTTTTCTCAGTAAATGATAGTTAATACTTGAGTAAATGTAGCAACAGCAATGTGACATATGATACAAGTTGTATGTTCAAGGTATGCTACACCTTACAGCTATCTAGTTTTCTCAGTGAAAGTGCTTCCTCTGCGCTGCCCCCCTCTTTTTTTTTTTTTTTTTTTTATCATGGCCACACTCTTAGCATCTTCTATCCCCATCTCTGTCTCCTTTATCGCCCACATCCTTCCCAGTTACCAAGCAGTTTTGTCTGCATATTTCGCCTTTGGAAATTACTGTATAATTTTAAACAAAAAATGTGTTTCTTGTCAAAAAGTATGTTTTATTTTTTAGGAAAGCTCTGCCGCTGTAGTGCTAGAAAAGAAAATCCTTTTAAGTAACTTCTCTTCCAGAAGAATTGCAGAGGTAGTCACATGAACACAGGAAAGAAAGGTTGGCACATCTCTCTCCTGATTTTCTCTCCTTCTTTGTTTGAACAGTCCAGTGGCTTGCAGCAGATCCAACATCCTGGTGACATATCTACAGGCCTGCAGGAACCAGCAGTGTAAGCACTGATTTATCTTCCCTTCTCTAGCATCAACACAATAATAAGAGGTATGAATGCTAATTTTTTTTTTTGTAAATGAAGTCAGAAGCATTGCATCTGCCAACCATGAGTTAAGCAGCCTGTGTTTTCCAGTCTTTCTGATGACATGAGATAGGAACCCAGATGACAATTCTTAGGGCGATAATTTGATTCTAACTACTTAGATCAGTTTCCTTTATAAATTCCTAGGAATTATAGATTGTTCAATTAGTCTGTTTGAATCTTCACCAGCTACACAGCACAAAAAGCTGTCCTTCCACTAATGAATTCACAATTTACTTGCCAAATGTGGGATCATATGTCAATTACAATTAAGCATGTTTACTTAGAAAGAAGTAGTTGTATTCTTCTAGATATCTAGTTGCATATGCATCCAGTAAAAGAGACTTTGTTTCCCTTTTACTTCCTATTGCTTCCTGGGTTCCTAGGTTTCTTTGTTTGATAGTGGAAGAAGCACACAGTTACAAATTTAAAATATCACAGTTGTTTCTTCTTTTCCTAATTAGATTTTATTTGACAATGATAGAGATAAAATATATGTAGAACTGCCTTTTTTTTTTTTTTTTTCCCAGTCTTTCCCGATTTCTTTGATTATTCTGGAGTCTGTTTTAGCTTGAAAGCACCGAAATTCCTGAATACACTCTTGAGGAAGTTCTTGACTACCTAGGGTAGAAAATTTAAGCTTAGCCAAGCACTATTTTCAAGGCTATCCCTTAAAATGATGTAGGTTTTCATAGTCAGTCCTCCAGAATGGCAAGCTGAAAACAGGGAAAATGATTCATTTTTTAGCACAAGGGAAAAACAACACCAAAATACTGAGATAGGTTTTAAAATCAAATACTACTATTTTCTTCATTTTGAATTTGCTTAATTTGCAGGGGTTTTTATGTTCATGTTTATATGTTTACCTGGTAAGTCTAAGTGCTAGGCAGTAGTTGTGCTTTCTTTTTATAGAAGCAGTTCTCACACCACAATTCCAGCTTTCAGAGGAACACCAAATACTGAGACACCTGTGGTTCAGGCTGTGAGAACTACAGATGACAGCTGCAGTGCAATGCATCCTGTGCATGTATTTTTTGGCTATAATTAAGATTATAATTTATATAAACAATCCTGATAAATCAGTCCCTGATTCTGCAGTCTCAAATTCAGTTGTATTTAATTTCTTTGTCTGGAACTGAGTGTTTCAGTTAAATAATAGCAATCTAAAGCCACCTTAATCCATCCACCTTGATTGCTCTGATTGTCAAGCATAGGAAAGATGTACTGCAATTCTTTACTGAGAAACAAAACCTATTTAACACAATAAAAAAGGTCACAGGAGCATTTGTGAAAGAGGTTGATGAGTTGCAAAGACAACTGGTGATTAATTGAAATTCTGAGTGCCCCGTAAAATGCTTTCCAGGAAAACAAACATTGCATGGAGAAGCTCAGACTGTGAGACACCACAGATGAGAATAATGCCCAAAGCATGTAGGGATGGACGGAACTGATTTCTCATTACTTACACCTTGATAAACAAAAGTTGAGTGCTTTAGATATCTCTGTCCTGATTGAAGCTGAGGGTATCTCAGCAAGGCTTAAGTTTAACAAGTCTAGGCATGTGCAGCAGGACTTATGTGTGCATGAAGAACTTCTATCAACAAACTGTGAAAAATTCACACTTAAGAGCCTGCTGGTCCCTAGTCACAAACTGGGGTTGCTGCTGCTTCTTGTAGTGATGGTGATGGGTAACAATCTTGTGATCAGAACACCCATCTGGAAAATGGGAAATGCGATCCATGTCTTCCTAGTCAGAAACTATTCAAAATCATGTGTCGTATTTCTGTGAGGAACACCCTAAACATGTCACAGGAGAAATGTTTTCTCTTGTTCATTGCAGCTGGTCACTATGAAGCAAAGAGTGTGAAGGAGAAGAGCTGACAAGTTTCTCTCTCTAGGCCAGTGGGAAGCAGAAGGAAGTTTTTAGTTCCTGACCCATCTCTTTTATTATGTTGCACACAATGATGAAGTAGTGTAAAAGAGGTGAAATTTGTAAGATGATCTGATAGACATTATTGAAGGAACAATCTGACACAGAGAGACCAAATACCAAACTAAGCAGGACCAATTGTCCTGGTTATAACCACCCTGTGTTAAACATATATACCACTTAAGGTAGGAGAAGGAATTTAGGATTTGGAAAGAAGCAGGTGGGCTAGTAGAAGGGAAAGAAAATGTGATAGGCCTAAAACATAGTTTTCCTTCTATTTCATGCTATTTAGGGGGTCTGGGTGGGTTCACGATTGTGTAAGTGGGAAACTGAGATCTGAGAGGTCAGAGGTGGGGTGACTGTTGTCTGCAGGTTGCTCTGGTAACTGGCTGTTAGTTGAGTTGCTTCACTGGGCCAAAACTGTTTATAGTCCTTAGTCACTGTCTAAAACAGATTATGTCTTATTATCCTGGGAATCACTCAGGAACCAAAGACATGCATGTTTCTCATGAATGGAGATTAAGTCAGGTCTTTGGAACAAAGGGGGAAAAAAACCAATATTTTTTTGTATTTTGGGGAAGTTAATTACGCATTAGGTTGACAACAGAACTGTTTTCAGTAAAGCTGTATGAATAATTGCCTTTATTCTTTGGCAGATGAACCAAACTTAAAAGAATATTCAGGTCAAACTTAAGTGTAGATTTGGCAGGCTTCTTTGGTAAATTAAATACATTTCATTTTAATCTTTTCCTTTTTTAACCAATAGGGAAAAAAACCAAAAGGATAAGACGCTGAAGGAAAGCTGCTGACCTTTCACTGAACAGGAAGGAGAAGGCACCCAATGTTATTGGAAGGGCTCCTCTATCATTAAACATCATCAGAGATAGGGCTGTCTCTGTCATCTCAAGCATATGCTACATGATAAAAATAAAGGTATTGCAGGGAGGAGTTAGAAAACCTGATTAAAGTTCTTGCCTGTGGCTTGACCTGCTATGCTTTTTATGTTCTTATCTTTGAGTTTGAATAGATAATAACACTGCACTCACATCTTGTGTTATTATCCCTGATCGGTTTTTGTGCAAGTGTTCTATTCTAGTGAATGAAGATTAGAGAGATATTGTTTAGGGGAAGAAGTTTTTCTGTCTTATGGTGTTCCTGGCTTATGGTGTTCCTGCTTGCTTTCTAGTTTAGCTTTAAGAAAGTTTGAATCATTTCTACAGGCATTTAAACACCTAAATCTGTAGCATTTATAATTTCTTCTAACAAAACCAAGAAAATCTTGTTCTTACAGTCTCAAAGCATTTTTTTCAATGTGTTCTTGAAGTGAAAGAAACATGGTGTTATTTTTCACAAGCAGTTATAGATGACAGATGCATTCACCTTAAACTGTGTCATCTTCAAATCTATTTTATGACCAATTTCAGTTCCTTGGGAATCATGCAGTTTTGTAATTTGTGAGGTCTTTATTTAATATTTGAACAGAAAAAAAGCATTTCATTTTGCAATAAGAATTTTCACTTACTTGGTAGGGAAAAAATCCAATGTCATCTTAATCCTGGAAATCCTGTTTCTGTTCACAGTCTGGTGTAACAACTTCAGGTTTATTTCATACCTCGCAGGCACAGCTGAAGTGTTAAGACCAGAGGACCATCTTACTCAATTGGACTCAGCCTGTCTCAAGTGCTATACCAGAGATGTGAAGTGGCTGGTTGTCTTGGGACACAACCAATTTTTTTTTTTTTTCTCAAGCAACTGCAGTAGCCTGGATAATGAACTGCTCAAGTTTTAAGAATCAGCAAGGAAGAGCTTTAAATACTAGTTTTACAGTAGAGTGTTTCTGGAGAGGAAAGGTCAATGTTAAAACTTAAGTTGACTCTTTGGATGTTAGATGGAATTCCAGATTGTGTGTCGTATTGCATCTTTCATTTTTCTCACAACAAAGCACAGCAGAGGAAAAAAATGAATCCCACAGGTTTTACTAAAGCAGTCCTGAGGAGCCATGGCCTAGAAATTTTAGGAAAAACAAATTCTAAGACACTCGGCCTAGCAAATCTAAAATTGTCTGGATCAACCTCACACTTCTCTGCCAAGGTGCTTTCAGGACTGAGCATAGCAGGTCAAGCCACAGGCAAGAACCTTAATCAGGTTTTCTAACTCCTCCCTGCAATACCTTTATTTTTATCATGTAGCATATGCTACATTTCAAATGGAGTGTAGCTTAGACCTTTGTGAGCGGCACAGCTCACAGCACAAAGATCTCTGAACTTTCTGCATTCAATGTTCCTTCTCACCTCTTCTCCAAGGCTCCAGATTCAGCAGCTTTCTGCTCAGTTTTATTAATTCCTGCTTCTCTGTCTGCTTTGCAACAGAGAGGAGTGAGTCTGAATCTTTGAGAACACCTTTGTGTTACTATGTGATGTTAATAAAATGTATGTTAAATATTGCAAAATTGCATACTGAGGGCATCTGGTTTGTTGCTTACTTACTAGAAATAGTATTACACAAAAGATAGTAAAGGAAGTATATTTGTACATCTTTTGAAGTATTAGGAAGTACTTATGCTGTGGGTGTCATTGACTTGAAGATACTGAACCACTGACATTTACAGGATTTCTTCTGCGACAAGGGAGAAGATAGTCATACTAGAGGTGAATTCCTACCTTCCACTGGAGCCAGGATTTTGATTCAGGGCTATACCTGGGGAAACAGAGCTCTCTTTGTTGCAGCTCACTCTCTCTAACACCAGGTCAAGTGGTTCTTTGGCTTCCAGCTGGGAAAAAGAGCTCCAGAGGGAGATAATAAAGGAAATGGAGGAATTTTCATCAAAATGGACAGGGTCTAGCAGAAAAAGCTGACACAAAGCCAGGATCCAGAGGAACCTTAAGCTCGAGGTTTTCATATTCTTGTTTTATCCAACTATATTAAGTCTTATATGGTCTAAAACCAGCTTTAATTGACTTTCCTGGAAAAAGAAGCTTCTTTGTCCCTAGGTGGCCAAAGTGCTATTTGCTGGATACTAAGGAGGAAAGCAAAGGTGACATTTTTCTGTGAAGTTCAAAGTATGTTCAGTATATAATCCAGCACAGACAAAAGCTGGCAGAATTGATCATTTTCTAGCCAAGACTTTTTCTGTCTCTGCATCAGAGAGAAAAATACTGTAAAAAATTATGGTACCACCTCTTTTCCCTACATGAGAACTGTCTGAACTCTCCCCTATGAAGAAGAATCTCATTTCTCAGTTATAGACAGAATGCATGAAGGATTTAACAATGACACATTTAGCCCTCTAGGTCATTTCTGGTATGAACGCTCTAAAATTCATAAAGGGCTGGGGACTTTGGCTTAGTGCTAATTTGAACAATCAAAAGATTAAATATTCAAAATGCATGTAACACTTAAGACTGTAAGTGTTGACTTGAATGATTAAAAAACCCAAAGCAACTGTAATTAAAGTTTAATAATTCATAGGCTGTGATATAAAATGGCAAGTTGTTTCATTTTGTAATTTTCCATTAAATCCATTGTGATAAGAAATGGCATTTCCCAAATAGGTAAGTACATGGAATCTCAGCCAGTACCAATACAGGCACTTGTAACTCACCTCAAATTAATTAGGAATATTTATGCAAAAGTGGGGCAGTGAGGTAACACTTTAAGTAAAGCACTCTGTTGAATAACTGTGTGCTAAAGTTTAAGCAGGTATCTAAACATTTGCTGCATCCAGACCAAAGGACATAAGGAGATACTTGATGCTGATCTTCAGTGTAGAATCTAAGTAACCTTTGCTGCCAGAAAAAAAGAGGTGTGATTTTTGCACCCCCTTCCTCAGCAGACGGATTTTATTCAGTGCAAGTCATTCTGCAGTGCAGGTTATTCCCTGAAGGTTTTGGGGAATTGTCATGCTCTGTATCCTGATTAAAAGGTGGCAGGCTACTCAAAGTTTAAATCAGGGCAGAATCTGATCAGTGACAGTTTATCCTGAAGGAGCAGAAGACAACGGAAAAGAGAAAGGACTGGGAAGAAAAGGAAACAAATATGAAAAGACTGAAGAGAGAAAGATGAGGAGTGGAGTGGGTTTTGTAAATTTGTTATTTGGGAAATAGAAAGATGCTTTCTAAAAAGATTCTAAGAGAAAATGCTATTTCTTTAAACGTGGTTTGTTTGTTTGTTTGTTTGTTTGTTTAAAGATAAGTCTTGCTACAATTTTCAATTAGTGCTTGAATAGCTGTAATCTAACAGATATTAGTGTCACAGATATTTATCCTATTTTTCTGGGGAATTAGAAATGAGCATAACTAAGAATTTAGACTTCATGTATACTTATAATTGCATGGCTCTTACAGCAAGGAAGAAATTTTATGCTATGTTCAGAGGAATATTTTTATGCATTAAGATAAAGATAATGCAGAAAAGAGATTAAGAACCTTTAATCTTGGTGAATAACTGAGGTTATGTCATGCAAGGCAATGAATGACAACAGAGTATACCCACTGTCTTTGATGGCCTCAAGTCGCATCAGGGGAGATTTAGATTAGATATTGGAAAGAAATTCTTCACTGAAAGAGTGGTTAGGCACTGGAACAGACTGCCCAGGAAGGTAGTGGAATCGTCATCCCTGGAGGTGTTTAAAAAAACAAGTGGACCTAGCACTTGAGGCTATGGTCTAATGGATGGATAGATAGATAGATAGATAGATAGATAGATAGATAGATAGATAGATAGATAGATAGATAGATAGATGTTAGGATGAAGGTTGGACTGGATGATCCTAGAGGTCCTTTCCAACCCTAATGATTCTATTATTCTATTCTATGATTCTGTTTCCTGAGTGGATGGAGACACTTTGGTCCTTGGTAGCACTGTGCTGTTTGTTTTCCGTGTGTTTGTTTTCATTACATAGATCAATAAACAAACCAACCCCCAAAAAAATTTCTATGACAAAAATGAAAGGAGTTACATTTTAATTGATTACACTGGGTAATACTCGGTAAAACAGGGCTGTAATCACTGGCTGAGACCTATGTGCAAGTGCAACAGATGTCAACATCATAATGGCAGGAAATGCAGCTGATTATTCCCTTCTATTTCCCTACTGGAAGTAGGACTTGGTAATCCTAGAGCCTGAAGGAAAAAGCCAGTTGCAGAATGACTCACTGAAGAGTCATTTAGGTGTTTGAAGTAAATATCATGTTCTAATCCCTTCAGAAGTTTACAAATAAATAAAACCGCAACAAACAGGAGATTGTAAAACCTCTGATGGTGCCAGTGGAGTTAATCAAATTCTTAAGACAAAGCCCTCATTTCTAGTTGGAAAAATCCCCTAAAAAATGGAGCTTGTCAATAGCTCATTATCCTCAGTGGAAAATTATGGAGAGTAGCATATGCATATGTGTAAAAACTATGTGTGTGTGAAGCAGTCCATTTTCTCACACATGTTTAGCATAGGCCTAATGCTGTTGGAGGAGATATTGCACATTGTGGGTAGCCCTTCTGTTGTAAGTCCAAATTCTGAATATTTCTTATGGAGGTAGTTTTAAAGTATGTATCATTTATTTATTTGCCATGATTAAAATAAAAAAGAATGTATTAATTGACATTCAAGAATAAGCACATCTTAATTCTTATGAAAAGCTTCCTAAGTTTCCGTATACCTTCATGCAACATATGCTTTGGGGCATGCCTAAATAGAGATATATATGTAAATAAGTATATATATTAATTTTTAAGTGTATGTTTATGTAATGCTTTTTATTAATTGTTTGGGAGATTTATGTATAATGAACTATACAGAGTGTTCAATTTCTCCTCTAAAGCAGATCAAAAGAGGATTGATTTATGTACAAGTGGCCCAGTGGGAAAAAGGAGTTAAGCTACACTAAATCGTCCAGGCAGTATCAAAAGCCCCAGAATTATTATGGGCAGACAAACATGATTTTTCACTCATTTCACTGATATAATAGGTAAAAAGTAATAAGCAGCTATGGTTTTCTAATTTAGATCTGAGGGTTTACAAAGGTATGGATTGTATAAAGAAGATAAATCAGGTGACCCTAGCCTCTTTTTTATTCTAGTAAAAAAATGGTCGTCAGTAAAAAAGTGACAATTTAAAACAAATTAATACAAAAGTGAATTACACTTTAGAATTCACTGCCCCATCTGATCTAGAAAGAAGTTAACATAAAGCAAACATGAATTTTGACTGCCTTATCAGTAACATTTGTTCAGAACACAGGAATTTTACATGGGATGTGTCCATTTGATACACTGTCCTTGGTGAGGAGCAGGATCTGGATTTTTAGATGAAGAAACCAGATAGTGAACATTTATTCCTATTTAAAGTGACTTGGTTGGCTCATGCCTTGAAGAGTGATAGTTTGTATTAGATAAATTTATTCTTTTTAAAAATTTTCTTGCAGACAAAAGCATCCTATAAATCCCAGTCTGGACAGTGTGGCCAAATTAAGTTTTATGCTTAGAAAATCTAGTTTATGGGATATAAGATTTTTTTTTTTTCCTTTTAAGTGATAATATGTAGCAGACAGGAACTGCTTACGGCTCTTGACATATAGAAATCAGCCCAACCATCAGAAATGTGAGTCATGGATATGTTGGGTCTTTCAGTGTACTGTCACGCCACTGGTTACAGTATTCAATGTTTATGTCAGGTGCCATTATGAAACAGCTATTTGTTTTAAAAAATCATTAATATTGGATGTATTTTGGTCTCAGTTTGCTAACAAAAATGCAGTAATGAGAATGACAGATGGGTAGGAAATTGTTATAGCTAAAATAACTTATTTGCAAATGCATTCAGGCTTTTGATCCGTAGGAAAGCCCCTCCCTAGATCAGAAGCAATTTCAAATACATTAGCAGCAACAGAGATTCAAAATGAGCGGTACTGAGACTCTAATCTGTGATTTCAAAGCACAGATATGTTTACATGGAAATTCTGGCCCTAGATGGTACAAAAAGAAAAACCCCAAACCAAAACCAAACCACTGAAATATTTACAAGAATATTTCATTTGTAATACATCTATATATGTCAATAAATTGCATTGCAAATAGAGTTTTGGAGAGAGCTGTAGGACCTAAGAACCATGGCTATTTATTTTCTGTTAAGAATGTTACGGACACCCATCTGCCAAACCCCACAGCCTTTGCTCTAAGAAGCTCAGGAGTTTGCCAGAAGAGAAGAATGTTATTTTTAGTTTTAGTTCTGAACATACACACAAGATATATATTCATAATTAACAGTAGCAAAATCCAATATGACTTACAGAGGTGTAGCATTCTGTTTTTTACTTCTGTCATTAATATTTTTCCTCTCAAAATGAAAATGTTATATTCATGTTAATACAGAATATCTTTTATACTTTGATGCTCCAAACATATAGCTGAAATTATAGCTGTCTCCTCTTCTTTTCCTTCTCCATTTTCCTCTCCTTCTCATCTTCCCGTAAAGAATAACGAGGCAGAAACCTTGGTTTGGGTCATTTCAGTCAGAATGGTTGTACCATATCACCATACACATTACCACCAGGGTTAGATGTCAAACCCACAGCAAACGGTAGGATCTTCTCTGTTAACTTGATTATTTTTTTTAATAGGCTCCATGATTTATTTATCTATGCATCTCATTTCTCTTCATATTCAGACTAGCACTAGCCCTTACCCACACAGTTTGCTGGTGCAGGCATGCATGTGTACCTCCCTGGCTCCCTTCCCATAGCCTGATCAGCTGTGGGAAAACTATGGGTCATTTGCCATTTTACCTTTATTACATTCCAATAATCCAGGTGCTTTAATGTGCTTGATTGAGTTCTCTTTTAATGGAAACTGAAACACACCATCTGGTAGGGTTGTGGAGAAGGTTGTCCAGGACCCTTCAGCAGTTTGATATTTGAAAACATTATCTTCTTTTAGTCATCTGTTGGATATGGATTTTCACAACACTCACAATCTCAGCACTTGCAAACAGAAAGCTAAAGCTGGCCATCATCATCAGCTGGCCATAATCAAAACTATGATTAATGTAGAGGTTGAGAATTATAATGTAAATTACATCTGTAAGTTTATTTAGACCACCACAAGTAGCTTTTTTAAGAGAAAATGTATTGAAAGTATTTTCATTCCAAACTGAACGAATAAAACAGGTGAACTAATACAGTGGCTGAGGGTTTATACTGGTAACATTTGAGAAATTTGAATGATGCAAAACTGCTATACCTGTAAATCTAAGGGAGCTTGACCTACAGTGAGCTACTGTCTACTGCTGAAAAGTACTTCCATTAAAAAAAGAAAGAAAAAGATTTTTTTTAATTATTATTTTCTAATTTATTTATTTTTAATTATTTTTTAGGGACCCAAACCAAATTGTCATGTGTTCTTTTCAAAGAAAGAGCAGAATTATTCCTGGTATTCAGTTGAGCTTTCATTAAGTTTAAAGTACTTGCACAGTATGCAACTTCTGCAGTCCTTTTTTCCAAAAGAACAGGATGAAATATTGATTTTTTTTTTTTTTCTCTTCTATACAGTTTTAGTAATGCAAGTCACTCTTGAGGAAAAAACTTAGCTATAATGGCACATCATCTGCAGACTCTGAATGAGTGTAATGAATGATTAAATGTGAGGGCTCACTGCTATGGAGGAAAATTCAGCAAATCAAATGCTCAAAACGGTCCCCTTATTTCTGCACATTTCTAATTGCTATATGAAATCTGTAAGTCAAATATTTCTGTAGCACAAAAAGCTCTTTGTATGTTTTGGTAGATAGGAGAAAAACAAGTCATGATTTCAAATTTATTTGATGTCTACACACCTCTGGGCAATGTGGTGATAGCATTCGTACCCACTTCTATCTTGAAGCTGATCTATCAGCTGACAAACTGAGGACCATGAAAGCCTCTGTCACTGAAGGTCTCTAAAATCCAAACAGACTTGGTGATGAGTTTGTTTCTGGTGCGGCAGGTAGGCATGCACAAAAGAAACACTTGAGTATACCTGCAGTTTCAAGAGAAAGCATGGCTTATACTGCTGCTTAAGAGAACTGCCCAGTGAAATCATTGCAAGCCTGGGTGTAAGAAGAATTTACAGGGAGGTTAGAAAAAAGAGCTCATGCACCTCACAACTGAGGACATCCAGAAAAGGGCTCCAGAGTCACACTGCTCCACTCCACTGTAAATTGCTAGCAGTCAGTCAGCTTTAATCAGAACCCATATTTTTTTATTAAAAATTAATATATAATGACTTCCAATGCTACTGTGGGATTTTTCTGTATTAATTCAATTGAAGGAAGAGATATAACGTATGATAGAATCTCCTCTGTCATTCACATATATCCTTTTTACTATTGTACCAAGGGTGACCAAGGATTTTAATTGCAATGGCTCTAATTATTACTCTTATTATTTTCTGAATTTCAGCTATTCAGGTTTGCTATCTCCTACTCAGTGACAGATAAATTTTTTTTAGACCAGGATAAGACATCTTAGATTGTTTTCTGAAGAGAATGTTTGGCATTTTTTACATTGCAGCATCTAGTTTGACTCTTCAGACCTCATTCATAATCAGCAACACTCTCTCTACAGTTCCAGAAAAGTACCCAGATTTTTTTCTTTTGGCCATCTGTCTACAACTGTTTACTCAAATCAGTGTTGCCAAGGTCATCTTATGTTTCTTGTCAAAGGCTGTCAAATTTATTTTTAGCCTTGTCAAGTTCAGCCTTTGCTTTTTCTCTCTACACTGAAGGGACATTTAGTGTAAGTGTGCCTCTGTTGGCATTTCTTCTTTGGTCCCCCTTTTGACATAATGCTTTTTTGTGCCATTTATTGCTCTGTGACCATTCTTGGTTTATTTTAAAACACAGACCATTTTCTTTCTCATCTTCATTGTGCCTCTTACAATATCTAATACAACCTTAAAAGCCCTTACAGCAAAGCAGAGAGTTATGGTTTTTGGTTTGCTGTTCTTCTTTCATATGAACTGAACTCAGAAATCTGATTGGAGTATCTTAAAAAGAAAATTGAATAATTCTGGCTCAGGAAAAGTTCTGTAACAGTTCTGAATGCTTGTTTAATCTCCAATTATTCTTATATTTAGAACAACAGCAAATTACTAAGAAAAAGAAATCCTCTTTTGCTAAGCATTATAGTTAGGGCACTTAAAAAACTCTAAGGGAAAAAAAAAAAACCCAACCCCACATTTTTTGCATCCTGACGCATACACACATAATTTGTCATGTTTATGATCAAAGAGCTTGTATTATGCCATTTGTGCTCGTTATCTGCAGACAGACTGAGCACTCTATCTATAGCACATCGGAAGTGACCCACTGCAGTTTTTTCCCCACACTGTGGGTCCAAAAGATGCTGGGCCCAGGTAGCCCACATGACTGTAATGACTGGCACCCAGCCTTGTGTGGTGCTTGGTTACTGCACAGGTAACCTCTTAGGAGACAAGGTGGTTGCAGCTGGTCATGTCACATAACAAGGAACTGAGTAAAGAGTATTTTGTTTACTCCTTGCTTCAGGGAATTTTTCAGGTGCATCTTCCAGGGCGCTATTTCACCCTGAAAGTTTCAAATGGTGCATTCAACACAGAAGTACTTAGCATGTAGTAGCTTGTGAGAGATTTTTAAGAGCAGTTTTGGCCTTGTTGACAAAGTGAATTGTGCATACTGCTACATCTTTCTCTTACACTTTATTTTCATAAAATAGTATTCTGAAACTTTATGAATGACCTTGAAATATAGTTTTGAAATGAAGTATTTTTCTCCTCCAGGAGGTTTTTGTCTCTACCTCAACAGACAATTCAAGAAGTGAAAATGTGGAGGTGTTTCAGCTGCTTCCACACTGGTTTGCACTGCCAGCAAGGTCGGGTACCACTTACTGCTATGTTGTTCCTATGAAAGACCGTGAAATAGTTATACCCAGGCAGTAGTGAGTTTTAGGGACTTGAAGGTAAAATCTGGGCCCTGACTGCACCAAGAGGCTTTGCCCCCATTTTACTTCCCAGGGAACCTCACCTGCCATCTCTGTGCCCCAGGGCAGCTGCTCTCCTGCCCTGCCCCACTCCCTCATGGGAATAATGTGATTTCCTACAACTCTGGGAGACTGCCCAAGGTGGGGATGAAAAGCAGAGGTGCACTGAAAGTGGTGCAAGACAAGAGGGCTGCGCTGTTCCCAAAGGAAAACAAAAATCATGCAGTGCCCTGATCAGGTCATCAGACTGCAAATCCCTGGAGAGCAGGAGAGTGAAGGCTGTCAGAAAAGGGATAGAGTCTGGATTTCACTGCTGATGTGTCTTGGTTGCTGTCTCCAAGTGGCAGGCAGACGAGCTGCTGCACCAGCACAGCAGGCAGCTCCAGGCTTTTCCAAGTGGCCTTAGGGCAACTTGAGGCAGAGCCTTATGCCACTGAGAGCTACAAAATGGAAAAATTCATCTCCTCTTGCAGGATCTTAGCCTGTTGGGGTAGGGAAGGTTGTGTGTGCAAACTCTCACAAGAATTGGCTTTGTGGTCTGTCCTTTGTAACTGGCACCAAAGCAGACTGGTGGGGTGGTGCTCTCAGGGATGTGAGCCTTATCCATAATTCCTCCTTTACTTGAGAGAAGTGATGTTTACTGTCTTGCTTTCCTGAAATGGTATTTTGAGTGTTCAGGTTCAAAGAGCTGGAGAGGAGAAAGGAGCCTTGTGTGCGACTGTACCTTTGTGAGTCACCCAGATGGGAAGATATGGAAACCCCAGGAGGCGGGTGACAGAAATCTGTGCCTGTGATAGGGGATGCTTCGGTGTTTTGTATCAGATGCTTGAGTGTAACTGATCAGCTGTCCAAGCAACAGAAACTGCAGTTTAGGATTGCCTCCTCCCATCTGAGTACCCTAAAAGCAAGAATGCTCTACCAGATTCATGTGGGTTTTTTCCAAAGAAACTTTTTTTTTTTTTCTTTTTTTTTTTTTTTTTTTTTTTTTTTTTTGTGTGTTAAAATTTTCTTTATGGGTGAGGAAAACCTTCTTTTCTTTTATACTTTTTTTTGTTTTTTTCTTTTTTCTTCTCTCTGTTTTTCCCCGCCCGCTGG
>JANIJG010009826.1:57567-69188 GCA_024611175.1 Megaceryle torquata
CAGAGAAGCTTGCTCTATACAACCAAGGGATGTACTGATAATAAAGGTCTTTACTTTATAACTCCCATGGAGTTGCCCAAGTCCATTCTCCCCCCAGAAATGGTGACCCCCATGTGATAGCCAGGAAGAGAGCGCAGAAGATGCCGCAGGGGAAGCCCAGGTGGAAGCACTGCTGTCAACTGGACTGAAGCAGGGGAGTTGAGGAAGTGACTTGAGCAGAAGCAGACGTTGCAACAGAGAGAAAAGCACCCAGCGAGGTGAGCAAACTGGGGTGGCATGGGGCAGAACACATCCACCGAAGAGAGGGTGATAGTCAGACTCCTGTTGCATATGCTCTCTAAGAGAGGAATGAAATATGATGAGATCTCTGTACGGAGATTGTTAAGGTGGAGCTGTAATCAAGGGTATACTCCTGATGCAGAGACAGCATTTCGCTCAGAAACCTGGGAAGGAATAGGGGAAAAGCTGTGGGATGTGATTACTCATGGTGATAACCATGCCTCAGAGTTGGCTACCGCCTGGAAATTGATCCATTCCACCTTAAAAAAATTAAAAGCAGAACAAAAGGTAGCCCTGGGTGCTGAAGCAGCAATGCACCGATACCCTCAGCACCCCCCCTTCATTGCCCTGGTGCCAAGTCCCTTAAGGAAGAACGGGAAGGGGGAGAGAGCTCAAATGAATGTCTGCAATGCACTCTGACCTGACCTTGTCACTTATTACTACCAAAATCTTGAAAGAGACTATTTTGCATCATGACCAAACTTCCCACCTTTTTTTTTTTTTTTTAATTTATTTTAGCACAGACTGTCTTAATGGCTGAAACATGTATTAGTGAGATTAACAGCTGTCACCAATGGCTCTTTTTGTCTCCAAAATAAAGATTACAGGGATTATCAATCCTCCGAGGGACATCATAATTAAATGGTTAGCTTCATAAAGTACTCCTAGCTCAGCTCTGTCATAATTTAACTTCCATGAATGCCTTGTACTGTGAACTGATCACTTGATTTTCTAATACTGAGTGCAGTGTTTACTGAGATGTACAACTAGTTAGCCCAAAAATGGCACTGGCAATCTGTGATGATAAATTTGTAGAATTAAATAATTAATTGTCAAGGGATTACCAAAACACCTGAACATAAAACATCTATCATTTTAAAAGCTGAATAATAGTAAAAACCTAGCATTTTTTCAGGTAATTTAATAGTTTATATTCCAATGTTATGCTCAAAGTGTTGATGTTATTAACATGTTACAAATACATACAGTGCTATTATCTGTTGCCTTAGTAACCATACATACTACACTGGTAACACAGCAGCATAAGTGAACATGTGTGACTTTGAAGAATCTACAACAAATATATAAATATGTAGAAGGGGTCAGGAAAGACATATTTTATGCAATAACAAGAACTGGATTTTTGGCTTCCAGAAATATTTTCAGTAAAAGTAGAACTTTTTTTTTTTTTTTTTTTTTCATGTAAATGCCCCTTAAGTTTATGTCATCACTGGAATTACACAATTTTAATGTAGCTATTTTCTTCATTCATCATCTGCCCCTCTTCCTTCTAGGATGAAAGTGCAGCACCAAAAGGTAAAATTTCCTGATTGCTTTCTAAAGAAACAGTGTGAAAAAATCATTGGAACAAAATAGTGAAGCTATCTTTTGAGCAGTTTTATCTATGGTGTTTGGTTTCTTAAAAGGCAAACCACAGTATCAGAATGGGGAAGAGAACCATGTCAGAAGGGATAGTCCATAAAAGGCTGGATTTACAAAGCATTAGATAACATAAATCAGTTTTAAGTACTGGTGATAACATAGCAAGACAAAATAAATTGTTTCCTACAGAATATGATCTTGTATTTCTGTAAGACTGTGCATTTGAGCTTTGGTGTGATTCATGAAGCACATGACTTAGGCATGGACAGATCTCTCCGAGCTGTTTGTTATTTTAAAGACTTGGGACTAGAGTCAGGAAATCATTTCTATCTAGGACCTTGCAAATTAAATTTGCAAATTCAATATTACTCAAGCATATGCTTAAAGCTAAATGGATTCTTACATGCTTATTAGACTAGACATGCATGTAAGAATACAATGATGTCATTTGATGAACCAGGGCCAAAGATAAGAGAACCTAAATGTGAATTCTCTACTCTCCTGTATAACCACTCTCATTGGTGTCATTAGCGCTTTATGCCACAAGCTTATGTCCTGTTCACATGAGGTTGTTGAAATGAGGAAGATTAGAAGACTTGAACTAGAATGCAAAAGCCTGAGGAATGGTAAAATAACTGTAATAGCCCACTTCTTATGTAAATTTGTATTGCTCAGTATTTTAGTGATAGAATTTCTGCACATGTAAACCACACTGACTTTCTTTTATTCCTTATGAGATCACTGTTATGGAGCTGTTCTTTATTAAACTCAAGCAATCTTCCATCTATGTAAAATTACACATTCAAGTAGGTGTGAATTCCAAAAGATATTACTTACTTTTACTGCAGTCCCCTTTTGACACAATGTTCTCATTTAATTCTGTTCAGTCTCTATTTTAATTCTTGATGCGGAGTGGGGTTATATGTGTGGTAGAGACAATATGTGAATCTTGTTATTTGGGTAGCTGTGAAAAGTACCTGTGTAGCTACATACAATTTTTACTTTACTAGAAAAACAATGTGTATAACTGCAAAGCCCTGGCTGTGTCCAGAATCCTCTTGTTGTGGTGTGTACCTAGCTGAAAGGGCTTTTCATACAATTTTTATTTCAGTATGAATATCCTTTACATCATTTTTTTGTTGTTGAATCTTTGTTTCATATGTATAATCATATTTGCTCTAAGATATAGAAAATCCTCAGCTTCTCTGCCTATACTGGGTCTGTGGTTGCTATGGTGTCCTGTGACTGTGGCCATAGTAGCCAGAGAAACAAAAGACAGACAGTTTGTGGTATTACAGACATATTTGTGCTGTATGCCCCATTTTTGTAAAGCTGATAATCAAACTTTGGAGTCTTTGCTCAGCTCTCTCCCCTGACTTCAGCTGGTGTGCCATGTTTTCTCAATATGTACAATTCATTGCAACAATGTTGAGTTGGAAAATACTGACCTTAAAGGGGGCAGACTCTGGAGCCAGGAACGTGCCAATGACACAATGAATTCAAGGAGAGCTACTTTTACATCCACTCCTGAGAAGAAGGACAAATTAGTTTCTGAGCTTTTCAGAACACTGCAGAAGCTTGCCTTGCTCAGACATGTTTTCTTTAAAGTTCTCTGTTATTTAAGAAATTGGCATGACCATTGTCAGAAAGGTAAGAAAAGGGTGTTTTTATCATAATTAATCTTAGCCCAAATTGTTTCAAAGACCTTATAGCCCATTCTGGCTTGTAAAAGCTAATGAGGAGTTATCCTTTGGGACACGTTCCATGCCTATGTGGACTTCACAAGGTGAGGTGAAGCACTTGGCTAATAGAAATATCTTAATTTTTCAACTGCTACTCAGAAACTCTTTCCTCACACCAAAAAGCATCAGTCAGGGAGTTAGTACTGAATACCTCATTTTTAGAAAGGTAGGCAATATGATATAGTTGCATAACACCAGTGGCAGCATCCACTACAAATTTATTTTTGTGTCATCTTGTATTATATGGTGATTGACAAGGATCAGAGATAACAAAGTCAGAGCAACGCAGACTTTGGAGTTTTTCTTTACATGGATCTTCTTCAAGTCCTGTCTTGTGTGTCAGCTTTTGAAATGAGCATGATTCCTGCATATGCATCTTTCTGATTAACAAAATGGTGCATGCATGCATAAGGAGTAAAAACAAAAAGCTGTAAGGCTTGTAGGTTGTAAAGGTACAGTATGGTGCAGTTATTTCATTGCAGCTCTTCCAGAATCTCTAAAAACCTGACCTTTTATGATATGTTCGTCCTGCTAGGATAGTCCTACAGTTTTATGATGTCCTCAGTATCTCCTGTAAACAAACATTTGTTTTTAAAAACGTCAAGATTTGTATAGTTTTCTCAACTCATCTTACCTTGGCTCAGCGCTACAGCCTAGCTGCTCAAGAAGAGCTTTCCTAGCAGTCCCACAGTCTGAAGGAAGAAGAATTTCAGGCCTGCTAGTCATTGCAGTGCAGCCTCAGGCCAAGAAGAATTTATCTGCTTTTTGGCAGCTACAGGTCTGTCCCTTAGACAAATGTAGAATTTGGGTATGGCTGACCTTGGGGACTTCCAGCACAACCCTTAAGTAAAGTTATTTTAGCTACATGAGGAGAGAACAGTCCACATTAAATCATACAGATCCAGTCTGTCAAATTTGCTGTACTGTGTGTATGCAGAGATATTAAGAAAACTAACCCATGTACGATATGCTGATTGGGATTTTTTTCACGAATGAGACGAAAGTAAAAAGAGTTTTCAGCAGTTAAATAAAGTTAAATAAAATAGTTTCAGAGTTAAATATTGTATTACTACAGGTTTCTGTTTGTTTGAGTGTCCTCCATTCTCTAGAGACAAGGGTTTAACAGCTGGACATTGCTGAGTTTTACCGACTGTCATAGAAGTATTCAACTAAAGGAAGGAAACAAAGTGAGAAATTTCCACTAGATGACAGCTAGCAGCTCTGGGCAGCAGTTACATCATGAGAGAATAGTAGTGTCATGAATGGTAAGTTCATTAAATGATATATGGTTAGATAGAACTTGAAAGAGGTGAGTTCTTTTCATCCGTTCTATGTGACCCTGTACAAGGTATTCACACTGCTGAATAGAAGGCAAAGTCAGATTTACCTGCCTTCCTCTTTCCATTCAATAAGCAGGGAGCTGCATTCCAAACAAGCTGTTTAGAGCAGGTAAAGCTTTATATGGAGTGAATTTCTTCTTTCAGTCTGTTTCTAGACATCTCTTGGTGGGCAGTCCTGATGTTCTGAAGGTCTCACCCTCATCTCTTCTGACCTCTTTGGAGACAGACCAACCATATCTGAATTGTATCAAGATTTTCTTTCAGCAAAACAAGAGTGACTGGCATCCCAGGGCCTTCTCTGGGAGTATGAAGGTCTTGGAGGGTGGAGGTTCTTCCTCCTGGCTATATGGTCTGCCTGGGGATATCTTTATAGATTTCCTTAAGGCAGTCTTCTTCTTTCTCACTGCTTCCCAGCTGAAGTTTGAAAGATGCCCCAAAGCCTTGCTCAGTTCTGTTACCCAAGGGGGCTGTTGTTTGTTGCATGCTAGTTCCCTGGGGCTCTTTGGCCTTTACCACAGGCAGTTTCCCAGCACTCAAGCTAAAACAGGTCAGGCAACAGTCACTGACACCGGTCAGTTTAAAGTTGGTGCTTTCTCCTGGTGATGGCAAAAATTATGTTTACTGTGTTACATGGTCTTGATGCAGAGCTGGGACCCCTCTTAAGGTGTCAGCTCTGATCAAAAATTGAAAAATGTTCTTGGCTGCTGTAGGTTACACATGGCCTCTCTGATACCCTTCCCTCCTTTACTGGATAGCTGTAACAGTAAAGCGAAGACATATGAAAACTAAATAGACATGTCTTATTTGCTAGATGTTAAAAGGTAAGTGTTAAAAAAGAAGAAAAGTGTATTTCTCAGTGTATGGTTTCTATAAATTCATCTACATCAATGAATCTAAAATTGGACAGCAAGAGGACTTGCTCTTTTTTTCAGCCTGACACCAGTTAACATAAGGGAACTGTCCATACCATTACTAAATTGACTCTTTTCCCCAGCTATATTGCATCTCCAATTTGCATTTTTTTTTATGAATAGAATATAATGGAAGTCTGTTTAATTCTGGTATTGCAAATCAGAACTCCTAGCTTGTGCCCAGGCAACCCACTGACTCACAGCCATGACGGCTGAATCAGAAGGTCAGATCTGATGCTGCAAGGCACTTGGTATTTATGAATATTGTGATCTCTGTGTGTATATTATTGAAAGCTGGGATCTTAGCCTGTGCGCTTGCTACCCTCAACCTTAGAGATCCCCAGTGTCTAGGTGCCATTTAAACTAATTTCCCCAGATGAATTTAATTTTTGCACCCTGACTGTATGTGTGGCTCTTAGTCCCATGCCAAAGCCCTATACCTAACACTGTTGCAGCTCACTCAGAAGTGAAAATAAGCAATGTCATATATAGAAGATACAAATGATGTAATCAGCTTCAAGATAAAGAAAAGCTTCTGGCTATGTTTTATTTTATTATTATAAATGGCAAATGAAATTGAACCTCAAATAGGCAGTACAGCCCTTCAGACATCTTGCTGTACTCCACCACTGAAGCACTGTTAATAATATTTGATTAGGAAAACAGTATTGGGTTTGACATGCTATTTACAGTGTTAGAAGGAGCTCCCTGGAACATACCCAAGGAAACAGGATATTGCCAATCTCTTTTAAGTCCATTTAATAAAAGAAAATTGTCTAGTGTTTCAGGTGCCAGAGATGCATCAATACAGATGCCACTACAGAATAAGATGTCACTGATTATCATTACCTTTAATCTATCCT
Source organism: Megaceryle torquata (assembly GCA_024611175.1). Classification (NCBI taxonomy): domain Eukaryota; kingdom Metazoa; phylum Chordata; class Aves; order Coraciiformes; family Cerylidae; genus Megaceryle; species Megaceryle torquata. The sequence continues at coordinate 64,086 of JANIJG010009826.1, forward strand.
ATTAATGAAATTATTAGTCATTTTCATGTCAACTGAGACAGAACTATGGCACCCTTTATTATTTGACAATGATAAGGAGAGTGTTTATGTCCCAGAAGTCAATGAGTAATGAGATGATCTGAAAATGCTGGGTAGTGCTAAGAGCAACAAAGTATGTCAAATTCTTAACAGGCACTTGTAACATCTGTGAAAAAAAAAAATCAAAAAGCAAATGAAAAAGAAGTAAAATACACATAAAAGTTTGGAAGAAAATTGCATTTCCCACTGTAGTTTATGTCCTTTGCTATAAACATTCGTGTGTTTCAAGTATTATTCTTTGAACTCATAGTAAGGCTGAATACACCATGACTTGTGTATCCCTCAGTCTAAACAACTATGCAGTCCCCATTGGAACAAGCTAGTAAAAGAGCTGGTACCTGAGAAATTGGGGCAAAGAATGAGTGAAAGAGCAGGAAACATAGCCATGTGTTTCTGAACTGTTTACATCTTTACTACTACTTCTTATGAAAAATAGAATAAATGATCTCTCAAGTAACATTACATACAAAGCCTTTTTCTTAGTAGATGATGACTGTGTATGATGACCTTTACAGATGTACTGCTCTTGCAGTGGTTAGAATTTTTGTGTGCTGTTGAGATATTTTCTGTTGGAAGACATGGCTGGAATGACATAAAAGGTACAAACTCTGTCTAGAAACATGTAGCTTGAGAGATAAAATACAGATGACTATATAGATTGTAACACACAAGAAAATACAGTAATACAGAAGGAAAAACAAGGATTTGTATCAGTTTTTCATCTATAGAATGCTTTATTCGATTGTTCTATGTATAAGTGGGGGAAGAGTATTGGATGCATCATGAAGGACTATGGTGTTGTGGTTTTGTTTTTGTTTTTGTTTTTTTAATGAAGGAAAACAACTTTGAAAGTGCAAATAACTTATTCTGCACATTTGATGCTCTAATCCTGTGATGAGAGATATCACTGTCAGAAGGACTGAGAGTTTTAATCCCCAGTATTTAAAGTATTATCACTTAAATGTTATAGACTCTACACTGGCTTTTAGCAACACCATGAAGAACAGTGTATGAGAGTTGCTGGAGGTGCTCAAAAGGTTGTCTTTCCTTGTTTACCCCAGCTTTCAAGTGGACTGTGGAAATTTATAGCCATTGTGATGGCAGCTTGCTCATATTCCACCTCCACCATCTGCTTTATATCTGTGGAGGCTGCCTTACACAGTTCCACTTTTCCTGGAAACTTTAAGAAGAAATGCAATCAAAAGACTGTTGGAAGAAGTCAGTGACCCTTGAATTAATCTGAACTTGGGAACCAGAACTCTTGTCTTGCTTTTGCATTGATGAGTGTAATTTTCTGAGCTTTCTATCTCCTCCATTGTTTACGTACATTAATTACTTCTTTGCTTTCTTCTCCAGGAGAGAAAAAAAAAAAAGGAATTAGTAAGAGGCTTCCATACAACTTGTATATAAGTTAATATCTACAGGCATATCTACCGCACAGAATGTTCTGCATTTCCATGTTCTGGAAAAAAAAAGGCCTTTTCTTTGATATGCTTAACCTGCTTTGGCAAAACCAAACCAACCAACCAACCAAAAAATAACTCCAAAAGAAAAAAGCTGGTGCTCTCTGCAGTTCAAGAGTTAAATTACCATCTCCATCTCAGAATTATAAGATGTTGTATACAAAAATAGTATATTTTTGGTTTTGGTTCTTTGTGGGCAGAGATGAAAACAGACCTATGCAAATATAGAAGTGTGTTAATATTACTTATATGTTACTGTCTGAAATACCAAGTAAAAAAAGCTTTGGTCTTCAAAATGCTCCAAATTTCTCTAGATAATTGTGTTTTTGTTCTAAGCAAACATCAGAACATTAAAAACTTAGCAGGCTTTTTCATGTATTTTCACATCAAACTGCCAATTTAATTAATTTTCACATCTCATTAACTGGTACCTCTGGGCAGTAAAATGGCACAAACTTCTGAACACCTGTTTATGGGACTACCATTAACAAAGCTGTTCTGTTTCATGGGTGCCTTACGGTTAAATAAGGCAAGGTAGACAAATTTCACCCTGTTTGACAGGTTACTCTTTTTGTATATGTTTTCAGTCATACTGGAGCAAATAGAAGAAGTCTAAGAGATGTGAACTTTGGAAGAGCAAAATAACTTCAATTTATATATTCTAAATGTGAGTTATACCTGTGTGTTTGATGAAGGTTCCTAACAGAGGTTTAGGGATCTCTTGCTGCAGATTTAAATATGACTTCAAGCTTTTCTTAGGATATTTAACCAAGGCTACCCCTGTCTGGCACACAGATGAAGTCATACCTGTACTGCAGAGCCAGAGGAAGATGGATATTTCCAGAGACATAATTCCTTACTGTGCCACTGACTACTGAAATTCATATTTCTGCACCATGCAGGCCCAAGCAGAGCTCTGACACTGCATAACCTGGTGATGTCATTGTGCTTTGCCCAGCAGTTCATTACATGCTTAACGGTAAACCTGAGATTTATTCCTCATTGTTCTGCAGAGGTGTTTCTCCAATGCAATCAGCACTAACTGGTGGCTGAATGTGTTGGCTCCGCTGTGCCCTGCCTGGTCCAGAAGTAGTGAAGAAGACACGCTTATAGGTAATGCCTGTGCCTTACCTCGCTCCTCACTCAGGCTGGCCCTGCTGTGAAGAAAGCAAGAGCTGACTTGGGCTTCTTACTCCATTAATCCCCCTTGCCTGAAAGCAGGTAGAATAAAACACTTTAAATGCATGTCACAGACAAGGCTGGACAAGAGGGTAGTAGAGTCAATGCTGCTATAATTATTCTTGTAATAGTGCCAGTGGTGGAGTCAGGCACGGACATTGAAAGTGCTATTACGGCAGTGACTGTGGTGATAACAAAGGCAGTGTAACAGCAGGCACGCACCTGTGTTTTTCCTTCCTTTAAACTGAGCCATCAAAAGAAAGAAATGGCAATGTTTTTAAGGAGAAAAAAAGTATTTTGATGTTGATGACACATCCACTTGCCTCTTTCTCCTTCCATTTCTCCTGCCCATTTCCGGGCAGAAAATGATGTTAAAACTAGATAGACTCCATCCTCTTAGGTAACACTGCCTGTATAACAAATTTCACAGAAATCAATATTATAGTGAAATATGGAAAACTTTTATTTAGTTAACCCAGTTCTATCTCCTGCTTTTGAGGAGTTTGCCATGCTCAGTGAATTCACCGCCTTGATGTGGGTGAGACATACACACAGAATACAGTAGTCTTTGGCCATTAGTATGTTAGGTTTGTGTTTATGGCTAGCTCACTTCAGGATGTTTCTTTTAACCACCTTCTCTACTGTTTTAGATTGAACAATGGGATTCTGAAGCAGTTATTTCTTGGAGGGCAAACAAACCTTGGGAAGAGGAATACTTAATTCCAAAAGCTCAAAGGAATAATAAGAAAATATGCAAATATTTCCTGTGTTCATCTTATGGAATTACTCAGAATGGCAGATCATTTTCCCCATTGCAGGTAAAAAGAATTCAGAATACTAAAGCATATGTTTTTCAGTTGTTAAGACTATTAATCATATGAAGGTTTAATTCCACTTTAGAATATAAATATCACTTTTAGGATTTCTTTGCAAATGGACAAATATTTATGACTGTTGTTTAATGTTAAATTCAGTAAGGACATCTGTGTCATAGTTTTTAAGGTGTATCAGAAAAATAATGTGCAGTATAGGTAAGAGTAGGTTAAGCCAATTTTAATTCCTGACGTTTTTAAAACTAACAAAACAGTTTAAATTTTACTTTTTTTTTTCCCTCCTGTGATTTTTGTATAACAGGGAAATCTAATTTAAAAATCACTTCTTAAGGAGAGTGGGAGGAAAACATGTCATTGTTATATATGTCTCTTTATTTTTAATAGCACAAAAGACAAATTGGCAGAAATAGGAAGAAAAAGGAATTCTACACATCAATTTTAAAAGAAAAATTGACAATAAGATGGAAAATTAAAGTCAGTTTTTAAAGACTCCTGCCATGAAAGTCATACATGATAGAAACGCAAAAGTGTTCCAGTAACTGAGAATAATCAAGTAAGGATTATCCTTACTGGCATCATCCTGTGACTGGATAGATTAATATAACTATGATTAATTCAGTGAAGTCAATTAGAAGTAGTAAGTTTTAAGTATTACAGTTCATCAGCATTAATCATATGATAATCTGAAATTCATTGCAAAAGCAGCAGCTTTGACAAATTGTCATACTTTGTGTTAAACAGTAATATTTCCCCAGCACTGCAGTACTTTAACTAGGGTTATACTTTTTCAACACATAAACACACACCCAGAAAGTTTCAAGATCAGTGTTTCTATTTACAGCATGTATTCTACTGAAGGCACTCTGCTGCACCTCTTATGAACACTACAGCTAGCCCTGGGACACAATAGATTGGAGGTAACAAAGGCACTTTCAAAACTGAACTTCCAACACCAGAGAAACATTGTATTTGATCCTCTCGGTCTTTCCTTTTCCCATTCCTCTTTTTCAGAACCTTGACAATGGGCACCTTCATTCTTCTCTACAGATATCTTAACATGAAATCTGTATTATGAAAATCCAGAGATGGACATCTGGGTCAAAAGTCCCATATTTCCAAAAGAGGTGCCATAATTTTGCAAATTCCTGAGTTTGATAATGTCAAGGTAACATTAGCATGGTTAGGACTCCAAAAGTACATGTGAAGAGATCACTGAGATATGGGAGGAGAAAGACAGTTATGGATGGTACCCAGTGCTGGAGCTTGGATGAGAGGATAGAGGGGCTAGGTAATCATCCTACCTCTCTGGAGGAGGTAAGCAGAATCACAGAATCGGAGTCACAGAATCAACTAGGTTGGAAAAGACCCATGGGATCATTGTGTCCAACCACTCACCCTACTCTACAAGTTCACCCCTAGACCATATCCCCCAACACTACCTCTAAGCGATTCTTAAACACGTCCAGGGATGACGATTCAACCACCTCCCTGGGCAGCCTATTCCAATATCCCACCACTCTTTCTGTGAAGAATTTTTTCCTAGTGTCCAG